>CM033619.1:5398475-5491778 GCA_019453435.1 Rhinogobius similis | reverse complement strand
TACTTTTTATTTAGATATAATCTATCTATGGCAATGCATAATTAAACAAAGAGTGAAATTATGGAGTTTTCACCATCAATTTTTCCCTGTAGTGAACATACGCCATTTTTCTCATTTTCCATGACAATTATAAAATGCATAAATACTTACAAATATTATGCATATTTCTATTTTTATTAACCTTTAATCTTGAGTATGGCTACAGAGGGAATAAAAATAAAAAACTGGAAAGTTCTCCTGGAGATGCTAATGTCGTAATGATCGTGATTTGAGGCGGACACGCTCAGAACACGACAATGATTTATGGACTTAAAGACAGAAATGTAGGTTTTTGGAGCAACATCGAGAAGACATCACACGACAAGAAAGCGTCAAATGTTGAGAAACTTCAGAACAGAGAACAATTTTCAAACCAGGTTTCATCAAACTAGCGTAAATTAAGCTCCAGGTGTGTATTTGATGACAGAACATTGTTAGAACAGGGTTAAAAGCTCAAAAAAGTCAATTCAGCAGAATATGTGTTCATGTAGGACCTTTACCATGTAACGTACTGACACTTTATCTTTATATTAACAATCATATCCCACATTCTCCTGTACATTCCCCCCTTGTGTTCCACAGAGCTCACAGATGTGCTCCCGAGTGCTCCGTACCACGTTGCTTGAGTGTAGGGCTGTAATCATTTAGTCGATCGGTCGATGGTGTCTTAGCCGACCAAGATTTTTATTAGTTGACTAATTTATGAAGATTTGGATTGAGTTATCTGAAGATTTTGGAGTAAATCTGTATCTCTACCATATAAATACATTGTTTACTAGTACTTTTCTGTATAAATTGTGATTTTTGCATGAACTCCTGTGCAGTTTCGTTTCTTGAGTGCAGTTTGAGCCAGATACACAGAGATACTTCACAGTTCAGATATATTTTTTGCCACACCCCTTTTTAGTCAAATGTCTTTAGCTCGACTACAGCCACGTTCTCAGTGAGCGCCATACCACGGTGCTTGAGTGCTCCGTACCTCTCTGAACTTCTGCAGGTACATCTTGAGCGGCTCCACGTACATGTCGAAGCCCAGCGTGGACATGGCGAACAGGATGTCCTCCCCGTTTATGGTCTTCCTCTTCTCCTGATGACATCGCTCTGATGCCTCTGACGTGATGAAGCTGATGAACTCGCTCACACACTCCTGCACGCACTCCTTGGCGTCTTTAGCGATCTGCAACGCACAGCACTCCATTTAAAGGTCAAATATTATGCATGTTTCATATTGTTATTAGCCTTTAAACATGCTCTTGAGTGCCTTACATTTACCATCTCATCTCAAATATTTATTATTGATTAAATTCATGGATTTATCAGCCTGTGTAAAATGACACTTACTGAGCTCATCCAGCCATTAGATGGCCCCAAGTACTTACATAATTTAGTTATGTTAGCACTTAAAAGATGCTATGATGCGGTTAGCAGCAGCAGTGATCGTGTTTAGAGGCAGAAATGCTCAGAATGAGTGTGTGACAATTTAAGGACTTAAAACAGCAGAAGATTCTCAGATAAATGACGTAGATGATCTGAAAATACGTCCCGGATCGAGGGAGTTCAGCAGGAAGTGTGTTTGGCGCTCTGAGGATTTTCTACTAAACATTCTTCAAAACAGCGTGAATGAAGATATATGCAACTGCAGGGGTGTTTTTGATGAATAACATTGTTAGAACAGGGTTAAAAGAGTCACTGTGTCAATATTTCAGGTTCTCAAAATGTTATAATTATGACAAAGTTTGATGGGCATCTGTAGCAATCATTTATTTTAATTTTACATTTGTGACGTTGCAGTTTAAAATTACAGGAAGTAGTGTTGAGTTCAACTATGTATGTCTATCGTTTATTGTGTGTTTGTTGTGTGCTGTAGTTACAACTGTACTTTGTGTCTGTTTATTGTCTATAAATGTAATTGCATGTTTTGTTGTAACAGCAACTGTAGTTCCAACGGTTTATAGAGCACTTTGAGCGCCTGTGAGGTGGAAAAGCGCTCTATAAATAAAAATCATCATCGTCATCTAAAATGGAATCCCTCTGTGATGTCATCAAAAAGCGACGTGCAGTTTGGCAGTTTAAGCCGTCATTCATCAAAATAAAGTGTTATCAGGGATTATTATTTGTCAAATCATAATTATTGTGTGATGTATGTGGATGTTGGTCCTTGTTTACAGTCTGGTTGCTATGGTAACAGTTGTGGAATTAACTGTGTCATATTTGCTGCTCATGTTCAACCAGGAAGTGACATCATAAACTTTGTCAAACTGGGACAAACAGGACAAATGTTTAGTAAAATCTTAAATAGAATCATGTTGACTACGTTTTAGTCAAATGTGTCGTCGAGCCTTTCATATAGACTTTAAGATTTGACTAAACTTTTTGCCTTTTTATCCCCAGTTTGACCATTTTTGTTAATATTTGTACTTCCTGGTTGAACACAAGCACAAAGTTCAAGATAATTCCACAACTGTTACCATAGCAACCAGACTGTAAACAACGACCAACATCCACATACATCACACAACAGTTATGATTCGACAAATAATAATCCCTGATAGCACTTTATTTTGTTGAATGACGGTTTAAACTGTCAGAAACATGCGTCCGTTGCCGTAAATTGTCTGAACTAATTGTAAACTGAACTAAAGGCCGGCTCGGACGCTGGCGCCTGTACCTTTCCCGTCTGCGGCACGGCGTTCTTCATGATGCGGGCCACGTTGGCGATGGGCAGATAAATGTCCTGCTCCCGGAAGTTCTCTTTGATCCCACCGTCATCGTGATCGTTCATGCCCTCGTCGCCCTCGTCTGGAGAAAACATTTCAGGGGATTCAATAAAAGATCAGGACAGAGAAGGGATGAGAGACGTGTTTTAAATGTCTGGAATCGATCAGGAATGTGTTAAACTTATCGATATCGCAATATTGTCTGATGCAATAACAATATCGCAACAAACAAAATATATCGCAGTAACAAAGTCTTCATCTGATAGAAATGTTCTGTTTTTAAAATGAAAACATTGAATCATGAATAAAATCTAGCTTTTTCAAACTAAATTGGCCTCAGTTTTGTATTTGTTGGTTTTTATTTTAATATAACAGACATTATTGCATCAGAAATAGTAGAATAATAATAGAAGTCGACTATAAACAATAATGTCAGTCGTGTTTTGATGATGTCGTCGTTCTCTGGACTAAACAGACTCTAAAACACAAACTTAAAAAAGACTTTTAGAACAAACAGTGACATTATTAAAGAAAAATGGCAGAAAAGAACATAATTCTACACTTTATTCATAAATATTCTCGGTCTAGAAGCTTCATTCACAATATTTCCACATTTATTTGGTAAAAAAATTGTTTATTCTAAGTCTCAATCTACAATAGAAATAACCGCTGACGACTAAAATAATCGTTAGTTCCAGCTTTAGTCAAAAAGTGTATTTAAATATCGCAATAACATCGATATTGTAGATCTTAATAGACATAATAGAACATCACAATAATGTCCAATATCGTGCAGCTCTAGTTAAAACGAGTCTGTGAATGTGGAGGTTCAAGTGTCACAAAACGTAAATGGACTGTAGAATTAAGCACAAAAGTAGAGCTGGAGCGGATATTAAGTTGTACAAATTATTTCAAAGGAGTTGGTGTAGGATTATTAATCATTTTGAATGCAGTTCTTAGATTTGAAAATAAAAAACAGAGCATTTTGAATTTACTGAGGACGTTACAATGATGTGGTTTTTTTTTTGTCAAGTGATACGGTGATAAAAAATGGAGTCATGAGCTGGTCCCTGTGACAATCTGCTGTTTTTGTGAAATTGTCGTATCATGATTCACTGTTTGTCTCTTTAATGCAGCTGTCTGTTCAAACACACTTTTTCTCCTGTTGTTTAGCCTCTGAAGCCTCTGAGCAGATGACTTTATTTACCTCTTAAAGGCCAGAGCTGCACAATTAAACCAAATCCACACAAAATCACAATTATAATGGATGCAATTAGCAAATCACAAAGACTGCCATTTATGAAGAGCAATCATTTCTTCCACAAACAACAAAATGTCTTGCTCTGATTTGAATAAAACTGCAAACACTGTAGTTTGGATTTGTACAAACGTGTTCTGAAACAAGCGACAAAAGCGCGACCAAAAGAGATAAAAACGTGCTCAAAAGCGACAAAAACCGCCCCAAACAACAAACGCGACACGATGCACCAAAACGCGACTAAACGCGACTATAAGCAACAAAAACGCATTGAAATCTGACAAACACAACTGACCATGACAAAAACATGACTAAAAGCGACAAAAACGTGTTTAAAATGTGAATTTGAACAGGATCCCATTAGTAAAACATAAATCACAAACATAATCACAGTCGCACTGGTCAGAAAAATCACAATTAGATGTTTTTTCTAAATTATGCAGCTCTGTTAAAGACAACAGAAAAATACAAAGTGAACATGAATCATGATAAAAATTTAAATCATGATCTGCCCCAAGGAAATCGTGATTTTTTTTGCCATCGCACAGCCCTAGTTCAAAGCTCAGTTATCGAGAGAAACTATTGAGTAAATGAAGTACAAATTGTGTGAGAATGCAGAGAAATACAAACACTCTTTACCGTCCTGTGACTGGAGAACATAGTGTCCGTATTCTCCAGCGATGCCCAACTGAGAGGCGTCTGTGGTCGAGTTGTCGGCGTCCATCTGCAAACACGACAAATATATATATAACAAACGAATAATAATAAACTAAAACACAGGCCATGAGCTGAGGAGAGGTTTGTCACTCATGAAGGGCAGGAAACATGCAAAAATGACACACAATTTAGTGCTTCTGATGTAAATGTTCTCCACCAGGACGTCCTCAAACAAAGATTATTTCAAACAATTACTACAATATTGTTAAAATTGTTCTGTGGAGAAAGTGTGGACTGAATATAATTTATTAGGAATGTTTTAGAAAAGTGTCTTTGCAGGTTTTGAGGCAAAAGGAGTCACCAATAGACCATTTAAAGTCTGTAAAGAAAAACATTGTAAATTCAGAATGGAGATTTCACTGAGAAACCGGGATTAACCTCAGAATATCACAAAATATGACAAACGTAGATGGTTTAGTGTCAGTAAAAGCCTCAGACACATGTGAGTGACATCAGAGCTGCTTTAAACACATTTATTATTGTATTTTACATTATGTTTTAGGAAATTATCAAACTCTTTGCATTTTTGATGAAGGAACAATCCAGATTTATGGGTTTTACTGGAAAAATACTCAAAGAAATGTTGAGCCCACAATCATTTTTCATTTTATCTAGAGATATATTAGATACTGTTCCATAAATTAGATTCTTTTGAAGCTAAAATACAATTTTAAGGCTAGAAATGTGTATTTTGTCCATCATTTCTTACAGAAAAGCAAACTACCTGACCTTTTAACTCTGGAAATTCAAACCATAGAATTTAGACCCAATGTGAGAGAATCATTCAAACATTTAACTTCCTTTTGCCTCCGTTCTGGAATTCTGATGACGTCACATTTTAAAGGGTCTATGACTCTGAACAGAAGGCAGTTCGTTGAATTTACAATTATAACATTTTTGTAATTGAACAGAAACAACTGAAACAATAATTATACAATTGATTAATTGCACAGCCCTGGTCATACGGCTTCGCATTCTTAACGTTTAATCGAGAGAATAATTAACAAAATAATTGTTAGTTGCAGCCCTAATATTTTACCGCAATATGATTATAAATGCATTGAATAAACCTCTAATTAAAATGGGAAACAATCAAAAAAATCAAATTAAAGCAGCAACTAACAATATTATTTTAGTAGTTGACGGTCGAACCATTATTTCTGTTGAACATTGAGACTTTTTACATACATTTAAAAAAGTAAAGGTTGAAATATGACGACTGAACACGTCTGAGAATATTTATGAACAGTGTATTGATTCTGATTAATCTTTGCGGCAAATAAAGACTACGTTATGATCCGGTTGTAATATATCTGAAGATTAAAATCTATTGTAGGCTGAACATTTAAGTAAGCGTTAGTCATTAAAACCTAAAAATCCAGATTATAAATGCTAAATGTGTCTCATAATCTTCTGTTACATAAACGAATGCAATAAAATCTACGTTAAATGTGTTTACAGCGGCTCTGGTGTCGCTCAGTCTGTCTGGGAGCTTTTATTTTGACAAAACCACCTTGATTTTTCATATTTTCTGCATTTTTCAGGTCAATCCCAGTTCCTCCAGTGAAATCACACTATGTTCCACTCCACCTTTGCCTCCAATTCCAAATTTACAATGCATTTCTTCACGGATTTTGCATTTTAAGCATTGCTGCAGCCTTAAAAATGACATGCAACGTGGACATTTGTTTTGACTCCATTGAAAAGCCGCTAGAGCCGAAGCTAACATGCTAACAACACTGCTTTACTCACCGAAACGAGCAAAATCCATGTTACCCGCGCACAAATGTTTATTAAAATCACTCCCCGACACGTTTTTACCGTTAATCGCCGTCGGTTTCACGCTCGTTTTGCAGCTCGCACGCATTTCCTTTGTTAAATCCACTTTGGCTCGGCCCGGGCCTGTTCTTTTGTGCGCGTAAGGCTGCGGCGCTGCGCGTAAAAACCCAGATCCTTTTTAAACTTTGCCCCGATCCGCACGTCCAAACGAAACCGGCCCGATCGCGACGGGGACAAATAAAAACCAGACGTGCTCGGACGTTTCCATTCGAGCGAAGGACACGGCGGAGGACGCGATCATTGGCCGGAGCCGCGCACAAACCTGCAGATGATGGAGGTCCTGGTTGGTTCGCTGCGTAAAGGCTGAGCGCGCCGAGGCCCGGTGGTTGGACAGAAAATGGCTGCGAAAGAACCAGTCCCAGCGCGGGGCCGAGGCGTGGAGGAGCGGAGGGGCCGGGGCGAGGAGGAGCCGGGGCCGGAGGGGCGAGGGGCGGCCGGCAGAGGGCGCCAGACTCCGCGGAAGGACCGGGAGAGAGACGCGCTGAAGGACGATGAAGTTAAAGTGCGTATGGCAGGTTTTTAGGATTGTCCAATTTTGACTTTATGCAGTGTTTTAATACCTGTTGTAAATATAAATGATAGTTTTACACCAATCCGGTCGCTGTTTGTGGAGAAAAGTTTAAAAATATGTTGAAAATGACAGGAAGTAAACATATCGATGACGTCACACTGGGGAGTCAAAGGTCATGCGTAATCTACACAAAATAAACTACTTTTTTTTGACGCTTTAAACAATTATTCAACAAAATAAAAGTGTTCATCTGTGACATTAGATGAGTTTTAGTGCACAGGATGTTCCTCTGTAATTTCCTGGTGTGATGTCATCATTTACAACCAGGAAGTAAATTTTAAAACAAAAACAAAAAATGATAAAGTGGGGTAAAAATGTGGGGTAAGATTTTTAGCAGAATTTGAAATATATTTATCTTAACTGCATTTTAGTTAAATGGGTAGTCCAACCTGTAAGAGGCGTTTTAAAGTTTTTTTTGTTGTTGTTGTTGTTTTTATTAAATGTATTTATTTACTTAAAGTGCCTATGACAAGTTGGTCTACTCATTTCACTTAAATGCAGTTCAGATAAATATATTTTAAATTTTGCTAAAATAATTTACACATTTTATTCTGGATTAGCAATTTTTTAGTTGTTGTTTGTTGTTTTACTTCCTGGTTGTAAATGTCGACATCACACTTATCAACCACGCTGTACACTGGGCCTAATGTTGCAGATTTTTAAAATTTTACAACTAAAAATACATGTGAACACCTTTTTGTTGAATTAATGTTTAAAGGGTCAAAAAAAGTTGTCTCTTGTCTGTTACTTTCCACAGATTTTTCAACTTTTCTCCACAAATGGCTTCTTGATTGGTGTAAAACTATCATTTATATTTACAAAGGTATTAATGCACTGAAGAAAAAATTTCAAAAATCATGAAAACCTGTCATACACACTTTAATTTGGTGGGATGATTATGACGCCTGTTGTGAACATAAATTATAGTTTACATCATTTGTGAAAAAAAAAAAAAATCTGTGTAATTTGCCTTAAAGTCCATATGAAGGTTCTCGTGATTTTGTAATTATGACTTAGTTTGGTGGGAGGGCACCTGTGGGAAATGTTTAGCATGGTTTTAAATTTGTGAAGTCGCAGATTGTGAAGAAAAATAAAACTTTAAAGTAACAGGAAGAAGTGCTGAGTTCTAAAACAGAATCCCTCTGTGATGTCATCAAAAAGCGACGCACCATTGAAAACACAGAGACAAAATACAGAGACGACTAACACATTTTTCTGATCATTTAAACCATCATTCAACAAAATAAAGTTGTTATCAGGTTTAGTATTTGCCAAATCATAACTATTGTGTAATTTATACGGATTTTGGCTCTTGTTTTCAAAATGGTTGCTAGGTAACAGAAAATTACATGGGTAAAATCATAACATTTTACAAACCGGGACAAACTGAAAACACATTAATTTACTTGAGGCAACAAAAATGGTTGCTATGGTAACAGTTGTAGAATTACCTCTAACTGTGTCATATTTGTGTTCAACCAGGAAGTGACATTATAAACTTCACAAAAACGGTCAAATTGGAGACAAATAGGCAAAATGTTTAGTCAAATCGTAAATATAATCATCGTTTTAGCAAAATGTGTCGTCTAAACTGTGATATAGACTTTAACTAGAGTTTGGGAAAATGTCACTTTAAAGCCTCTCTGACAGGTTAGACACACGTTTGACTAAAACGTAGTGAACATGATTCTATTTAAGATTTTACTAAACATTTTGCCTGTTTGTCCCCAGTTTGACAGTTTTCATAACTTATATAATGTCACTTCCTGGTTGAACATGAGCAGTAAATATGACACAGTTAGAGGTAATTCTACAACTGTTACCATAGCAACCAGACTGTAAACAAGGACCAACATCCATATAAATTACAATTGGTTATGATTTGACAAATAATTATACCTGATAACACCTTTATTTTGTTGGATGAGGGTTTAAACTGTCAAAAAATGTGTCAGTTGAGAATAAACTGACTGTCTGGGGTGGGTGGGGTCTGGTGGTTGTGGGGTGGTTGGGTGGGATGTGGGTGTGTGTGGGAATGTTTTTAATTCACTGTAAAGCACTTTGTGTTACATTTCTGTATGAAAAGCGCGTCATAAATAAAGTTTGATTGACTGATTGTGAGCCATATGAGGGTTTTGTGGTTCCTTCTGTGTGTTTTGTGAATGGTTGAATGTGCACGCGCCTGGGTACGAGCACGACGCTGCGGAGTCTGGGGTAGCACTGTGGGTGTGGTAAGGTCTATTTGGGCGCGCTCACCTGTGCTGTGTGTGAGGCTGATGTTGGCGGCGGGGTGAGCGAGGGGCGAAACTTTCTGTTGACCGTCCCGTCTCGTCACAGATACGCACTTTTGTTGTAAACACACTTCTGTTGACGAACGAGGGAAAAGTCTTGCCGCTAAAATGTTGCATAAAGTAGATTGATTTGTGTAAAATGTTTAATGAACACGAGCAACAACAAATCAACAACACACCGATTTCCTGAGGCCTGAAAACGGGTTTTTAGTCCATGTAGAACTTATTTTCTGTTGAGCTCGTCTGCTCCGTGTAAACTACAACGGAAACAAGATAGCGGCGTGTATGGCAACTTCCGGAATAAGGTGAATTGTCTGTTCCATCTTGACCAGAAAGATTTGCATGTGAGAGGTTTGCTTTGGCCTATATGTGTCATCGCATGAAGTAAGTGCCGGTTTCTCTGTTTTGACGTCCTGGAGCAATAAAACGTCCCATCATGTGCGATTGTTCTGCGTCTCAGCCTGCCGCGGCGTTTGGATGTGGTTTCGGATTCCTACGCTGCAATAGTTTATTTTCAACTGTGCGTCGCTTTTTGATGACATCACAGAGGGATTCCATTTTAGAACTCAGCACTACTTCCTGTCATTTTAAACTTTTATTTATCAAAATGTCTTCTGAACGGCAACTTCAAAAATGGAAAACGACGATAAATATTTTCCACAAACTAAGCCATAATTTGAACATGACGAGACCCTGTGATTTAGACTTTAAATACAAAACTAAAGCGTGCCTGCAATTCAACCAAAATAAAAAAAAAGTGCAGTGACGGAGGAGGGGTGCGGTGCCACAGATTGAGAAACAGCTGTTGTCGTTTTCCACGTGTCACGATTGTGCAACGAGCTCGATGATGTCACCTTTTCAGCTGAGCCTTTTCCCCTCGACTTGTTTTTGTTCCACGACAAGGTCAAAGGGGAGGAGCCGAGGAATTCACCTGAAACTGAAAGTAAACCACACATTTTTGTCTTGTGCTGTTTGTCGTCGGAGGGAAGAGAAGCAGAGGTACGTATGGCGTCTTTTCACTTTGTGCGAATAAGAAAAATAAGTTGAAACACAATTAAAGCAGGATACATTTTAAGACAAACTTCTATTTCTTCATCCGTTTTGTGCGTTTTGTCCTGTGTCTCTTGAAGCAGCGGCAGCGAGTCACAACACGCTCCATGTGGTTCGTGGCTCCAGTGAACGCGTTTGTTTATCCCTTTTTGTCTTTTTTGTCCTTTGCTACGATTGTGTGAGAGACAATTAAATCGATGTGTTGCCGTGACGAGGATAAAATGACAAAATATCAGATGACAAAGGCAGATGTGGGAGGACTCAGGACTCACTTCAGTTTTACAGAACGCTTTAAACACCAGTTGCTAGAGTTTTTATTAATTTATTCCTTTTAATCCACATCTGATAAAAGGAAACTCTTAGCTGCTGGATGTGTTCAATATGAAAAGAAAGCTGTGATCCACTTACTTACATCAAATCAAACATTCTGGGATGAATTAGAGTCAGTTTTTACTCCAAAAGGACAAATAAAAATTACACTAAAATTCAAAGAAATTTAATAGGACTTTTATATGGATTCCACCTGGACTTTTTTACTTTATTACTTGTCCATAAAACTCATTTTTTGTTAAATTAGCTTCAGCTTTGAAAGAGGAATTGTCAAAACCAACAAAAGCCAAAAGTGTCAATCAGACAAAAGAGTCTGAGCTTCACAAAGACTCAGACAATAGTTTGTGTCCAAAGGATCAGAAACAGCTTCAGTTTGAAACGAGGCTCATTTTAGTCCCACGTTTGAGGAAAAACAGGTCAGAGCGGCGTGTGTTCAAGCGTCTTATTTGGTTTATTTGTTAATATATGTCATTATGCATTGTTCACCTTTTAAATGAGGCCTAGAGATACGTGTTGTTTGTTCTGTTAGAGTTATATTTGCTGTTTGTTTTTGATGCATCATGAAGTCAAGCTCTTTTTGTGACTCTGGTGTCACATGTGGCTTTTAAAGTTCAAGTTTTGGAGTAAAAAGGTTACTTTTTGCTGATGGTGAAATAAGAATTTTTGTTCCTTAAATAAAAGTACATGTGAATAAAAATGAAAAAAATTAAATAAAATCTCAAGTAAACGTTAAAATAGCACAAAATCATTACATAAAAGTATCTTTTTAATATTTTCCCAATTAAAATGAATCAAACTCTTTTCTCTATTCTCAGACCAGTGCAGGTTTTGTTGTTTCATCTCGTGACTCTTTTCTGAGGAAAGATATGAAACAACAAAACACTGCAACGTTTGATTCATACTGTACTTCAGGAGCAAAAAACATTTTGATTTTGAGAACTATTAAAGAGTTTGTCTTTGATAAACTCCCATAAAGTGAATTTAATGTGGATGTTTTTGTTTGTCTTGAACTCGAGACGTTTAGTCAATTTGTCACCAGGAATCACACTTTGTGCAAAGTATTCTCGACTTTTTCATCAGTTTCATCAGTTCTTTTAGAAGCAGATATTGTGACGTGTTTACGAAAATACAACAAGCACAAAGTACGACGTCACAGCAGTGTTTTATCAAGCATTATTTTAAAGACGGGAAGATTAGACTCTAAACACTGTAACCGTGAGGAGAGGGCGAGACACTGATCAATATCTGGAGAATGTTTGTGTCTGATAAATATCACCAGACGCTCTTTGTGAAACGGTCACTCTGTCTAAACGGTTCAGCAGCTGTTCTTTTCATCAGATAAAGTCTTGTTATGTTTCAGTTGTTGTCATCTTCAGAAGCGTCTCGTGTCGTGTGTTTCTTACTTGGTTTTGGCCCGTCGACAGAAATGTGGGGGCCCGGGACAAAAAGCGTCACATGGGCCCCCCTCTAATACAAATGAATAGGAAGAGGGTCCAATTCTGGGATCCTAAGACCTTGGGGCCCGGGGCAATTGATCCCTTTGTCCCCCCCGTCTACTCCCCTGCCCCCACTGTCTGATCACTGTCTGTCTCCATTTATGGTCCTTGACCTGACTCGGACCTGACTCTGACCTGACTTGGACCTGGTTTGGACCTGACTTGGCCCTGGCTCGGACTTGACTTAGCCCTGGTTTGGACTTGACTCGGACGTGACTTGGACCAGACTTGGACCTGACTCAGACCTGACAGGGACCGGACTTGGACCTGCCTTGGACCTGACCTGGACCTGACTTGGACCTGACCTGGACCTGATTTGGACCTGGGTAATCAACACTAAGAACTACACTCTGCACTGACCTCGTTGCAGATTCTCAAGGTTTCAAACAGACTGACATTAACACTAATTAATGATACTTTCTTCATTAAACGTTGCAGTCTTATAAAAGTTCTGATAAAGCACAAGAATTCGTCGATGTAAACCCTCCTTCGTCCAGGTGTGGTTCATCGCAGAAAGGATTTCAGGGGTTGTCATCCGGATGCTGTTTGAAGATCGAGACGTTTCGACTTTTATCCAAAAGTCATTGTCAATCAGAGAGCTGGTATGGGAACTCAGGCTTATATGCTACTCTAAGTAGTGAGAGTCCTGCCCCCAGGGAGGAGTCACTGAACGCCTGTCTTTGTTTGGAAAATTGTATTGAAAATTAATAGTTGGCCCTACCCAGTTTCACCTGTGGCTAAAATCTATTATTGTCTTAGGTCTATTGTTCTATTGATAGCTGGCTGTTGCTCCCTCATCACTGCTGATGACCTCATTAGCATTTGACTGGTCTATTGATTTGGACCAGGGTGATAGGAGGCTGTCATAAATCTTAGCCAAATTAAATCTTAAGCCCCCATTCCTGTTCAGGGAAGGATTTTCTCTTTTTACAAAAATAGCCTCCTTAACTCCTCTTTCAAACCAGTTCTTCTCTCTGCTCAATATCTTCACCTCACTGTCCTCAAACGAGTGATTTATAGCTTTTAGGTGCAGATGGACTGCACTTTGCGGTCCCGTGGAGGTAGATCTTCTGTGTTGGTACAGCATTTTGTGCAGTGGCTGTTTGGTCTCTCCTATGTAACGTTCTTTACAACTGTCCTCACTGCACTCTATCGAATAAACTACATTGCTCTGTTTCTCTGTCGGCCTCTTGTCTTGTCTTGACAATAATAGACCTTAGCCACAGGTGAAACTGGGTAGGGCCAACTATTAAACTAACAAAGGCAGGCCAATTATCAAGTTTCAGGTGACACTAGACAAACAATTTTCCAGTGACTCCTCCCTGGGGGCAGGACTCTCACTACTTAGAGTAGCATATAAGCCTGAGTTCCCAGACCAGCTCTCTGATTGACAATGACTTTTGGATAAAAGTCGAAACGTCTCGATCTTCTAACAGTGTCCGGATGACAACCCCTGAAACCCTTTCTACGATAAAGCACAAGATCCTTCTAAAACCGTTCACAAAAAGTCACATTTTTTCCTGTAAAAGGGATTTTTCTACAATCGAAACTTGCTCAAATGTTTAAGCATCAAGCCGTATCTGATTTGTGATATTTTTATAACCCTTCCTGTTTCGAAGTGGGTCATGGCTGATTTCAGATGTTCTTGCTCTGCTTGTTCTTTTGTTTGTTCTTACACACAACACACAAGCAAAACTCAGAGAGATATGAGACAAAGAACACGTCCAGAACATAAATGCGACACAAAATGAGAGACTCCAGGTCCGTCATCGAGAGTTACACGATTTGATAAAAATATGTTATTGTGATTTTTCTGACCCGTGATTTGTGATTAAATTTGAGCTTTTTTTAAATAATAAGATTCTGTTCAAAGTTCACATTTTAAACAAAAACAGGAAAATTGACAAAAAGACTGAAAAATTAACTGACAAACTAGAAGGTTGAAGGTTATCTTTATCTTATTATATATATGATATCTTTGCAGCAGCAGGACGTCCACACGTGCAGCTCACAGAGTAAAAAACAGACAAAAAACAAAGAACAGTGCAATATCTCAATGACCGGCTCAGAATTCGGACGGCAGTCGGGATCAGAGAGGGATCTGGGCGCTTTGTGTCTGCGATGGGACGGAGGCAGCTTGACCTCGGCCCAAAGAGCGCGGCTCTAGTCTGAGGGGGGTCTGTGGGGCTCTTTAAGGGTCTGTGCTCCGTGGACGTCCTGGAGGTCAGTGAAGGTGACCATGAGCGCTCCATGAGGCTCTGCAGGTGCTTCTTATTTGTGAATGACAGAACCGTTCCAAACCGATAAATGAAGGAGAAAGTGAGAACAGTCTCAAAGAAATATGAATAAAACATTCTCATTCTCAAGTCCTGTCAATATTAAAATTCCTCAGCCTCAGCTCGAGAAGAGAAGGCCTTTTGGAAACACGGAAGAAAAAACTTTAAAAATGGAAAGGAAAAAAGGAAATGGACAATTGACAAACAAGAGAAAGAAAAAAACAGATCCAAACCAGGTCCGAATCAGGTCCAAAACAGGTCCAAACCAGGTCCAAGCAGCATAAATGGAGACGAGGGAGGCTTGTTTCACCGTCAGGAGGTATCAGACAGATGGAGAGATGGACGATGTGTCAAATTTTAAATTCTTATTATTGTTGAAGATATGGAACATTTGAATATCACATTTATCATTTATAGGGAAAAATGCCACAAAAAGGGTGTATAAGAAAGGAAATGTTCTGCTTTAAACTTTCAAATTAGGGTATAAAGTGATATTTATGAACTCCTATCGATAAGAATGTTAATAAACTGTATTAACTGAACAAACAGCCAAACTCAGTGATATTATGTAAGTCTTTTTTGGAACCGTTTCGGTGGCTGCTGTGGCTGCACACACAGGATGAACTTCTGCAATTATTTCCTGTTTCTATTTTTGTGGCTGTGTATCATTTTTCCATGTTTTAATCCAGTCATAAAAGTACTGTTTTGCGAAACTGAGGTCGATGGTTGTTGTACTGGAAAAAAAATGGCCACTTCTAGGTTCTTGCTAAATGATCGGACTTAACATTTGAGAATTTTATTTTTGGATATATTATTGGAAAAATACAAAGTAATCGAAGGGAAAACCTGGCTCTTGTTGTCGCCTGGGACTATGACATCATCACATTCTTGAATCTGAAATCCACCAATCACTTTGTTATGAAAGTTTAAAGCAAAACTAAATAACTGAAGCGACAGAGCTGCAGCTGTGAAAAATACTCTACGATAGATGCACTGTTCCTCATTTACCAGGAGGAACTCTCTACATGAGTCATCAAATCGAATCTATTTATTTTTGTAGCGCCCCAAATCACAACAACAGTTGCCTCGACGGGCCACAGCGTTTAAATAAACAACGTTCAAGAGAATTTAGCAGTGGATAAGTGTCCCAGAGCGCCCCCTGTCCTTGACCCTCCCTGGCAAAGTTTTCCTTTGGTTATTTAAAAAGTGAGTTCATCCAGTGCAGAGAGAGTTCCTCCAGGCAAATGGAACATCCAGGTCAAAGGTCAGGGTCGTGGTATGGGGTCGTCACCGCAGTGTCTGAAACAAGAGAAAAAACATGTGAACAGCAACGAACAGACGACAGTTGAACTAAAATCTTAAATATTGTTGATGAAAGTAGAACCAGAGGACAGTGTTCAGCTCCACACTTCCTCCAGTACAGCAGGGGGCAGCGGAGCTAAAACTGTAGGTTTTTATTCCTGTTCTAACTGTCCTGACCATAAACTCTTTGACGGAGGAGCGTTTTGGTCTTAAATGTAGAGCCTGTGCCTCTTTAACATGAACAGGAGCTGGTTCCACAGGAGCTTCACCTCCTGCTCGGAGGTGGAGACTCCAGGACCAGCAATAGTCCACATTTCCATAGATAATGTTGGACTGCTGCTCTTCCTACCGGCAAAGTCATTTCTGGTCCAGCACTCGGCTGCTCTTCTCACCAGAATACTTTACGTTACCAGCGCTAGCTCTCCAGAGGTCACATGAAGAAGTGTTAGTTGTGTCAGTGAAGATTAATCAAAAGTGTTAGATTTGTGTTCTCATACATGTTCATAAACTATTGTTATTTCACGCAAATGCACTTTAATTTGTATTTTGTGTATGTTTTATTTTCAAGGGTGAAGTGTTATGTCAACTTCCTCTCTGCCTGGTGGAAGAGCATGAACGTTCTGCTAAGATGTTCTGCTGCACATGTTTAAATCGATTGACACAAGGAAATAAATAGGTCTACTCTTTTTTTATGGAAAACATGTCTGAAGAACAAGAGAATGTTACGAACGCAACAAAAAGTGTTGCATGTTACAACATCAGCAACACTAGCACGGCTCATTAGCATAGCCTTTACCCTTGTAGTGGTGGATGTAGCTGGAAATGTACAATTTCAATCCCTTTTCTCGCTCACTCAAGAGAGCAGCAGAGAGGGAATCCACAAGTCTATGGACATCATTTATTGTCATTTTTGGCAGGTCCCAGAGGTGTCTGAAAAAGCCCGACATAATTGAGATTTTGAAGCCAAACGTAGCACATCAGTCGTGCTACAAACTGAACTGGAAATGACGTGTTTCTGGTTGGAGGAGCAGCCGTTACGTCACGTCGAACGTTATGCACAGAATCTATTACATCTCTGAGGTCGATGGGGCCATGTCATTAATGGCTTTATAAATCAAGAGTAGGATTTTAAATTTGATTCTTAACTCAATGGGAAGTGAAGGGACTGGGGTAATATGCTCTCTTCTTCTAGTTCCTGTTAATAATCTCACAGCTGCATTTTGAACCAGTTACAGCTTCTTCTAGAACTTTTAGTACGCGCTGCAGGGCGTCACAGCCTGATCTGGACGTGACAAATGCAGGAGGAGTTTTTCAGCGTCATTTTTAGGGAGGATTTTTCTCATTTTGGCTGATGTTACGCTGGTGAAAGTAGCTGTCTTACAGGCTTTATTTAAATGTGCTTTGAACGAGAGCTCTGGGTCAAATAAGACGCCAAGGTTTCCTACAGTAGAGCTGAAGCTACAGGGACATTGTCCAGAGAAACTGTCTAGTCACTAGATGAACTGCCCCGCATCTGCCTGGAGGAACTCTCTCTACACTAGATGAACTGTTCCTCATCTGCCTGGAGGAACTCTCTCTACACTAGATGAACTGTTCCTCATCTGCCTGGAGGAACTCTCTCCACACTAAATGAACTGTTCCACATCTGCCTGGAGGAACTCTCTCCACACTAAATGAACTGTTCCACATCTGCCTGGAGGAACTCTCTCTAGACTGATCCACCTTCCTTTCTCCTGATGGTCCTGTTCGTCTGTGGGAGTAGGATCTCTCCTTCATGTGGTTCTAACCTTCAGGTTTCTACTTTTTCCTACAGGGTTTTTTGTAGTTTTTCTTGCCACGAAGAAGGGTCAAAGACAGGGGGCGCTCTGGGACAGTCTTGCATTTGATTCCTTTGAACAGTAGTTGATGTAATCCCTCATTCGTCCAGGCGTGTTCTGGATAGAAGTCGAAACGTCTCGATCTTTAAACGGAAACGTCCAGATGACAACCCTGTAACCTTTTCTACGACTTTGAACATTGTGTCTTTAATCTGCTTTCTATTTGTGGCCCATTGAGCAAACTGTTGTAAATTGAATTGAATTTACTGGTACTTCACAGTAGTTATATATATAGAGTAAAATTATAATAACTGAGAACTTTTTACCGGTGCTGCTGTCATTTTGAACTGATCAGATGATGCACATGACACGACTTTGGTCGACACAGACTGCTGTAAATGTCACTAATCTTAATTATCTTAAACATTTGTGACTTTTTGGTTTGTATTTGTTTTGCAGTGGCAGATCCAGACACGACATGAGCGTCCCAGTGGATGACGACGAGGCGCATTCGACCAGCGGCTGTTGTAAACACAGAGGTGCGTGATCCTTTACTCGTTTAATCAGTTGATGGAGTCTTAGTCGACAAATCATTTTATTAAGAATCAAATTATATACGTAGCAAAAATGAGAGGATATGGAGTGAGTTTGCTGAAAATGTCGAAGTCTAACATATAAATACTGTTTCCATTACTTTTCTGTATGAATCGTTGTTTTAGCATGAATCCTGTGCAGTTGTGGTCTTTTTATTGCAGTTTGGGACAAATACATGGAGATACTTTATACTTTCCGTATATTTTTGCCACACCCCCTTTAAGTCGATTAATCAGTCGATGGGGCAGGTCTTTAGTCGACGAAGAATATCTTTAGTCGACTACAGCTCTAGTGCGCTCGCTGAAAAACATAAAAGAATAACCTGTTTTAGTTAAAATGGCATTTCATTTTGATCCAATGAGCTCTGTTTATTCAGTTTGCTCAATTATACGAAGAAAATACTGACAATGTTTTGTGATTTATGTTTTGTATTTTGAACAAGTGGTGTTTTTTGGGGAAGAAGTAGCCAGATATTTCCAAACATGCTCAAATAGAGAAGTATAGTCTTTTGCACAAACTGAAACAAACTTGTGCTTTTCCAGAGCCTCTGAAGGCAGCTGCTGTTGACCGCTTCCAGACAGACTTCACCCTTTCACTGTGAGTAGCAGACATTTCAAGTGAAGTAATTTCCTTCACTAACAACAAAATAGCCTGTTTTATTCTGCGTAAAAACTGCAAAAAAAATGTTTTGCTCTGAATCAAGCAAGAAAAGCTTGACTAAAAGCATCAAAAACACAACTAAATGTGATAAAAATACAACTAAAAGGCACTAACACACTACTTAAACGCCGTAAATTTGTAACTAAAAGTGACATAAGACTAAAAGTGAAACCCACATGACTTAAAGTGACAAAAACTGCGGCAAAAAGTGACAAAAGTCCGACTTAAGTGACATTAATAGTGACAAAAAGTGACAAAATGTTTGCTAAAAGCTGCAAACGTGACTAAAAACAATAAAACTTGACCAAGAATGACAAACTTGCTTTTTTAAAAACCTACAAAAACTTGACTAAAATGCAACTGAAAGCAACAAAAACTGGACTTAAAGCAACAAAACGGGAATAAAAGTGTCAAAAACACGACTAAAAGGAATAAAAATGCAACCAAAACTATAAAACTGTAAGTGACAAAAATGAGTCTAAAACACGAGCCACACAAATGCAACAAAAACACCACTACAAGCAACTAACGCGCGACTATAAAAAAGCTACTAAAATAAAAACGAGACTAAAAGCGCCAAAAACCATAACCATCACAGATGCATCTATAAGTGACAAAAATTGACAAAAGCGCAACTAAAAGCAGCAATAACGTGACTAAAGCAACAAAAACGTGACTAAAAAGCAACAAACCTGCGTCTAAGAGCAACAAATATTTGACCGAAAGCGACCAACACATGGCGAAATGCAGCTGCGTATTTGATCTCTTAATTGATCTCACAGTTGATACATTCACTTTTCATGGAAGCTCTACCTCCATACAACAATAATATCAACTTTAAATGAATGTTGTTTGTGTTTTCAGAGCAGAGGGTCCCAGGCTCCTGACGGCGGTGTCCAGCGATCACTCCAAAAGTCACACTATAGTGTTCAGCCGTGACTCTGAGCTGTGAGTGTCTCCACCTGAATAAAAGAAAAACATGACTAAAAGTGACAAAAACAGGACTAAAAGTGACAAAAACAGGACTAAAGGCAACAAAACCCACTGAGCTGTCACTCTATCTGATTAAAAAGAAAAACATGACTAAAAGTGACAAAAACATGACTAAAAGTGACAAAAACATGATTAAAAACGACAAAAACATGACTAAATGTGACAAAAACATGATTAAAGGCAAGAAACCCACTGAGTTGTGAGTCACTCCATCTGATTAAAAGAAAAACATGACTAAAGCTGATAAAAACACAACTAAAAGTGACAAAAACATGATTAAAAGTGACCAAAATGTGATTAAAAGTGACAAAAACACAACTGAAAGAAACAAAAACATGATTAAAAGTGACAAAACGCTACGAAAAGTGAGATAAAATGCAACTTTCAACGACAAAAACACATCTAAAAATGACAAAATGTGACTGAAAGTAGACTAAAAGCACTAAAAACGCCACTAAAAGCAACAAAATAAAAGTTCAATTTTCGTGGAAGCTCTCACTCCATACAATAATAATATAAACTTTAAATGAATGTTGTTTGTGTTTTCAGAGCAGAGGGTCCCAGGCTCCTGACGGCGGTGTCCAGCGATCACTCCAAAAGTCACACTATAGTGTTCAGCCGTGACTCTGAGCTGTGAGTGTCTCCACCTGAATAAAAGAAAAACATGACTAAAAGTGACAAAAACAGGACTAAAAGTGACAAAAACAGGACTAAAGGCAACAAAACCCACTGAGCTGTCACTCTATCTGATTAAAAAGAAAAACATGACTAAAAGTGACAAAAACATGACTAAAAGTGACAAAAACATGATTAAAAACGACAAAAACATGACTAAATGTGACAAAAACATGATTAAAGGCAAGAAACCCACTGAGTTGTGAGTCACTCCATCTGATTAAAAGAAAAACATGACTAAAGCTGATAAAAACACAACTAAAAGTGACAAAAACATGATTAAAAGTGACCAAAATGTGATTAAAAGTGACAAAAACGCAACTGAAAGAAACAAAAACATGATTAAAAGTGACAAAACGCTACGAAAAGTGAGATAAAATGCAACTTTCAACGACAAAAACACATCTAAAAATGACAAAATGTGACTGAAAGTAGACTAAAAGCACTAAAAACGCCACTAAAAGCAACAAAATAAAAGTTCAATTTTCGTGGAAGCTCTCACTCCATACAATAATAATATAAACTTTAAATGAATGTTGTTTGTGTTTTCAGAGCAGAGGGTCCCAGGCTCCTGACGGCGGTGTCCAGCGATCACTCCAAAAGTCACACTATAGTGTTCAGCCGTGACTCTGAGCTGTGAGTGTCTCCACCTGAATAAAAGAAAAACATGACTAAAAGTGACAAAAACAGGACTAAAAGTGACAAAAACATGACTAAAAGTGACAAAAACATGACTAAAAGTGACAAAAACATGACTAACAGTGACAAAAACATGACTAAAGGCAACAAAACCCACTGAGCTGTGATTGTCTCCATCTGAATGAAAAAAAGCACTAAAAGTGACAAAACCGTGACTTAAAGTGAGAAAAACACGACTAAAAGTGAGAAAAACACGACTAAAAGTGACAAAACACGACTAAAAGTGACAAAATATGACTAAAAGTGACAAAAACACAACTAAAAGTGACAAAACACGACTAAAAGTGACAAAACATGACTAAAAGTGACAAAAACACGACTAAAAGTGACAAAACACGACTACAAGTGACAAAAACACGACTAAAAGTGTCAAAAACATGACTTAAAGTGTCAAAAACATGACTTAAAGTGACAAACACGACTAAAAGTGAGAAAAACAAAACCCCACTGAGCTGTGAGTCACTCCATGTGGTTAAACTCAACACTTTTAATGGAATGTCTTAAATGTAATGCTCTTATTGCATCTTTTATTATTTCCCTGTCTTCTTTTCTTAGTTCTTTATTCGGGGCGTCAGTTCCCTTTATGTGCCGTGATGACAGTAAGATGAGCAAACATCAGATGACAGGCAGAGCTGAAGGGGGCGGGCTCATGAGTCACTGTTAAACTGCATTTACACCCCACTTCATTCTCTGTTGAACTCATAAATGTTATTGTTTGTGAAACCTATGATCTACAATTATGCATGAGGTTTTGTAGAAGCAAATTGAGTGCAATAATATTCTAAAACAGCAGAATTTCTGTGCTCAAGAGTGTTTTTTATTGTCGTATTTGTTCTTCCAGAAGAACATTTTCAGAGCCAATAACCCTCATAAATACAGGGTACACATTTGTTCATCAGAGCACGTCGTGCACGAGGCCCATTGACTGCTGTAATCGTGCAGATGATATGAACAAATATTAATATATTGAGAATGTTTGGTGTGTTCTGATTACATTAACCAGAAGATCAGATCTGAAAGTGTCTTTGAGTGTTCATAAAAGTGCTAAATAAATCTGATAAAAGTGAATTCTGTTGAGATGGTTAAGCAGCTGTTCTTTTCTTCAGATAAAGTCTTTTTTGTTTCAGTTGTTGTTCAGAAGCGTCACATGTCAGTGTCACGTGTTTCTTACCTGGTTTTGTCCGACAGAAGAAACTTACTCTGATCACTGTCTGATCACTGTCCGATCACTGTCCGATCACTGTCCGATCACTGTCCGATCACTGTCCGATCACTGTCCGATCACTGTCCGATCACTGTCCGATCACTGTCCGATCACTGTCCGATCACTGTCCGATCACTGTCCGATCACTGTCCGATCACTGTAGGACGTATCGTGTGATGAAGGTGTGGCTCCTTCATTTCCATTTATAGTCCTTGACCTGGCTTGGACCTGGCTTAGACCTGGTTTGGACCTGGCTCGGACTTGATTTGGACTGGGTTTAGACCTGGATTGGACCTGGCTCAGACCTTGGACCTGGCTCAGACCTTTTGAAATGGGTCATGGCTGATTTCAGAATTTCTTGCGCTGCTTGTTCTTTCGTTTGTTTTGACACAAACACAGCTCGGACAGACACTGATGAACCAAAGAGCAGAGCCTCAGCTTAAACACGACACATAATACAGGATTCCATATCATGAAATAAAACACGCGCGTGAGAAACCAAAAGACCTTTTGTAACACAGAAAAAAATACTTAAAAAACAAGAGCAAGAACGGAACAAGCAGAGCAAGAAAATCTGAAATCAGCCACATCAGAAAACCACAAAAACCACATCCTGGACTGGAATAATACCAGGTTCATCCGAGCTGAAAGTGTCAGGGTGTGACCACATCCTTTTTCTACAATCTAAACCAGAGCCATTCAACTGCCTGTTCATTATTATTGAGCTATATTTCCTGCAGTTTGTTGTGTCTCACTGTGTAAAGTTTGGGGAGAAATATCAGCAGAACTTTTTCATTCCATCGATCAAACAGTATCTGTCTTTTCCAGTGTAAGTGCTGACTCTTACACTCATTTCACTGAAACATAGTGAACCGTGATATATTTGAGACTCGGCTGCAGATCTTGCTTCGTTTTCATCAGTTTGACAGTTTGGGTGAACTTGACCTGAGCAGCAGATGTGACAAATGTACTTCTGTTTGTGGTCAGTGACGTCAGAGAGTGTCGAGTGTCAGGACTGGGCCGATATTGAAAAAGCACCGATACTTTTTCTGCACTTTATGAACAAACTCATGAGTGTAAAAGAGGAGATGAGATCCAGATGACAACTCCTGAAACCTTTTCTCCGACGGAAAACTCCTGGACGGATGAGGGATTACATCGACTAATTGAACATGGTGCCCCTAAATGAATACATCGTCTAAATATTTAGTGTTTTGTACTTGGCCTGACATAGTGGAGCTCTACAGCCTGCAGAGTCTGATAAACAGTAACATGTTCTATCTTTTTATCGATCTCACAGTTCAGAAAGTCATTTATGATGAATAACGATGATGATATAAAAACTTTAAAAAATATATGTATGTATAATATAAATGTTGTTTGTGTTTTCAGAGCAGAGGGTCCCAGGCTCCTGACGGCGGTGTCCAGCGATCACTCCAAAAGTCACACTATAGTGTTCAGCCATGACTCTGAGCTGTGAGTGTCTCCACCTGAATAAAAGAAAAACATGACTAAAAGTGTCAAAAACATGATTAAAAGTGACAAAACCCACTGCGCTGAGTGTCTCCATCTGAGTAAAAGAAAAACATAACTAAAAGTGACAAAAATGTGACTAAAGGCAACAAAACCCACTGAGCTGTGAGTGTCTCCATCTGAATAAAACAAAAACACCACTAGTGACAAAAACATCAAAGCAACAAACAACAAAGCAACAACAACAAAGACACTAAAAGTGACCAAAATGTAATTAAAAGTGACAAATTCGCAACTGAAAGCAACAAAAACATGACTAAAAGTGACAAAAACGCTACGATAAAAATGAAACTTTAAGCGACAAAAACACAACTAAAAATGACCAAAACATGACTGAAAGTAACAAAAACATGACTAAAAGCACTAAAAACACTACTAAAAGTGACAAAAATGTAACTAAAAGTGAGAAAAACGCCACTAAATGCAACAAAATAAAAGTTCAATTTTTGTGGAAGCTCTCACTCCATACAATAATAATATGAACTTTAAATGAATGTTGTTTGTGTTTTCAGAGCAGAGGGTCCCAGGCTCCTGACGGCGGTGTCCAGCGATCACTCCAAAAGTCACACTATAGTGTTCAGCCGTGACTCTGAGCTGTGAGTGTCTCCACCTGAATAAAAGAAAAACATGACTAAAAGTGACAAAAACACCACTAAAAGTGACAAAAACATGACTAAAAGTGACTAAAACAGGACTAAAACTGACAAAAACAGGACTAAAGGCAACAAAACCCACTGAGCTGTCACTCCATCTGATTAAAAAGAAAAACATGACTAAAAGTGACAAAAACATGACTAAAAGTGACAAAACCCACTGAGCTGTGAGTGTCTCCACCTGAATAAAAGAAAAACATGACTAAAAGTGACAAAAACACAACAAAAAGTGACAAAAACACAACTAAAAGTGACAAAACTTGACTGAAAGTGACAAAAACATGACTAACAGTGACAAAAACGCAACTAAAAGTGACAAAAACGTGACTTAAAGCGACAAAAACGTAACTAGAAGTATCAAAAACGCGACTTAAAGCAACAAAAACGTGACTAAAAGTGACTAAAATGTGATTATAAGTGACAAAAACACAACAAAAACTGTCAAAAATGCAACTAAAAGTGACAAAAATGTGACTAAAGGCAACAAAAACAAAAAACCCACTGAGCTGTGAGTCATTCCATCTGATTAAACTCACCTTAATCACATTAAAGTGCACCAAATTTAAATGCTGGCCTTAAATGTAATGTAGCTATTATCAGAGCTTTTATTAAATTCACCTTTTATGTCGACGAATATGTTATTTTTCAGGGGGTTTGTCAGCTGTTTTCAAAAATGGATGAGGCTGTCCGGAGCAGGCGCTGCGCTGCCGGCAGTAAGTCAGGGCTGCCCTTTGTCACCGGTTCTGTTATTATTTTTATGGACAGAATTTCTAGGCGGAGCCAGGGCGTGGAGGGTGTCTGGTTTGGGAACCACAGGATCATCTCTGCTGTTTGCAGACGATGTTGTCCTGATGGCCTCTTCAAACCAGGACCTGCAGCTCTGTAACGGTTTGAGCCAAGTGTGAAGCAGCTGGGATGCAGATCAGCTCCTCCAAATGCAAGGCCATGGTTCTTCACCGGAAAAAGGTGGCTTGTCCTCTCTGGGTGGAGAGTCCTGCCTCAAGTGGAGGAGTTCAAGTATCTTGGGGTCTTGTTCACGAGTGAGGGAAGGATGGAGCGTGAGATTGACAGATCGGTCATGAGCTTTGGGTAATGCCCGAAAGGACGAGATCGCGGATACAAGTGTCGAAATGAGCTTCCTCCACCGGGTGGCTGGGCGCTCCCTCAGAGACAGAGAGGAGATCAGTCACACGGGAGGAGCTCGAAGTAGAGCTGCTGCTCCTCCACGTCCAGAGGAGCAGCTGAGGCTCGGGCATCTGCTCCGGAGCCTCCTGGACGCCTCCGGCCCCGGGGTAGACCCAGGACACGTCTCTGTGGAATACCTCGGGATCCCCCTGGAGGAGCTGGAGGAAGTCCGGTAGTCCCTGCTTAGACTGCTGCCCTCGCGACCCGGCCCCAGATAAGAGGAAGAAGATTAGACGAGATGAGTTTTTAATTGTAGAAAAAAAAACAATTATCGGATTGGTGAAGATTCCTTGGCGAATTAATATTATGAATCTAATTCCGATTTGGACCTAAAATGGACATAAAGACATTTTGAATCGATTTAAGCTTCAACCCACGTCTAAAAACAAACTTGAGCATCACACAGGACTCTGAGTTTGCTGAAACACAGGAAGTAAAATCTGTGGGAGTTTTTACAGACATACAGACGACATTTGTAATTATTACAATTTACCTGAGGTCCCGAGGTTAAAGTAATCCTGTCTGAACAGAGCTTTCATTCAAAGTCTGAGATCACACTCGTTCTGTTGTTTGCAGAGACTGTCCGGCTCTGGTCCGGGATGTGTTTGAACAGAAGCTCCCATCGGCCCCGGCTCAGTCCTGCGCTCCCTCTGCTCTGACAAACACTGACTCTCTGCACAGTGAGTCTGAAGATGAAACTAAACTGAAGAGCAACTGCAACTGTGCAGTGAATAAACAGTGGTGTTTCATTACTATTTTTCCTGTTTGTTTCAGATGAATACAAACTCCATCTGAAGAGGAAATGTGAGAGTGTGTCAGAGGGAGATAAGACTGAAGGTACAACTGTCACAATATGAATATAATGTTCAATAAATAAAGTCTGGAACAATATTCTTTGGAGCACTAGTGGGGTAAAATGTGTATTTTTGTTGTGCGATATGATTTGATCTGTAGAAGATAAAATCACTTCTAAGACTAATTATGAGTTCATTGTGTTTTTCCTGCCTCAGAGTTATTATGACACTTGTTTGTGACAGGTCTCGGTGCGACTCGTCTGGACAGTATCTACACTGAGCTCTACATCACAGAAGGCCTCAGTGAAGAGGCCAGCGCCCGCCACGAGGAGAGCCACCTGGAGGCGCTCTCCAAAAACACTGTCCATGATGCTCCCATCCGCTGCCAGGACATCTTCAGACTGCTCAGACCCGATCAAAGGCCCGGTCAGAGGCCCGTCAGAGCGGTGCTGACCTGTGGCGTGGCTGGGGTCGGGAAGACCTTCTCTGTCCTTAAGTTCTGTCTGGACTGGGCCCAGGGCTTAGAGAACCTGGACCTGGACCTGGTGGTGCCGCTGTCCTTCAGAGAGCTGAACTTGGCCAAAGGGAAGCACCTGAGTCTTCTGCAGATCATGCATGGGCTCCATCCGACCCTGCGCTCTCTCTCGGCTCACACTCTGGCCCACAGTAAAGTCCTCTTCATCTTGGACGGTCTGGACGAGAGCCGGCTCCGTCTGGACTTCAGCTGTGAGGTCGTCTCTGACGTCACACAAAGGTCAGAGGTCGGCGTCCTGTTCGTGAACCTCGTCAGAGGTTCGTTGCTTCCTTCTGCCCTTATATGGATCACCTCCCGCCCAGCAGCCGCCAAAAACATCACAGTGAACCTGTCCACGTGTGTGGACAGGTTCACTGAAGTCAGGGGGTTCCTGCCAGATCAGAAGGAGGAGTACTTCAGGAGGAGGTTCACAGATGAAGAGCAGTGTAGAACCGTCCTGTCCCACATCAGATCCTCACGCAGCCTCAACACCATGTGCCAGATCCCCATCTTCTGCTGGATCATCGCCTCTGTCCTGGACCACATGTTGAGACACGCTGAGAGCGGGCCCCTGCCGCAGACCCTCACAGACATGTACGTTCACTTTCTGTTGGTGCAGATAAAGCGGAAGAAGCACAAAGCAGAGAACAGTAGATCAGAGCTGAGTCGGGACGACTGTGAGCTGCTCCTGAAGCTCGGCAGACTGGCCTTTGAGCATCTGCTGCAGGGAAACCTCACCTTCTACCAACAAGATCTGAAGAAGGTGGGTCTAGACCCCACTGAGGCCTCAGTCTTCAATGGATTTTGCACTGAGATCTTCAAACAAGAGAGTATCATCTTCAACACATCAGTCTACTGTTTCGTGCATCTGAGCGTCCAGGAGTTTCTAGCTGCAGTTTATATTTTTTACAGTTTCAGCAACAAAAAATATGTTTTAAAGCAATTACTGAAAACCTTTGACACCCGCTCATCAATCGATGTTTTCCTCAAAGCAGCTCTGGAAAACTCTTTCCAACAAGCGAGCGGCTATCTGGACCTGTTTGTGCGCTTCCTCCACGGCCTCACGCACAGGTCCAACCACAAGCTTCTCAAAGACCTTCTGCTGCCAACATCGATCGACTCAGAGACAACACAAAGAATCATCTACAACCTGAAAAAAATGAAAACCAAAACCTCCCCAGACCGATGCATCAACATCTTCCACTGCCTAATGGAGCTCAAAGATAACTCGGTTCATCTGCAGATCCAGGATTTCCTGAAGTCGGATGATAAATCAAAGAGAGTGTCTGAGATCGAGTGCTCGGCTCTGGCCAACCTCCTGTGGATGTCGGAGGAAGTTCTGGAGGAGCTGAACCTGAGGAAGTACAACGCCTCTCAAGCAGGACGACTGAGGCTGCTCCCAGCCGCCAGGAACTGCACCAATGCCCTGTAAGTCCTGACGATCCTAAACTGAAAGCAGCAGGGAGAAGGACGAGAGCATGTTTAGTGTATTTAATGATCGAGGTTATGCAGATGACATCACAACACTCAACATTTTATCAGTGAGTGTTAGTGGTGAGTCGTGGCATTTTCTCCTGTAAAAGCTCAAAAAACTAAAATGTGAAAAAGCTGCTTTTTTCTGATGACAAATATAAGTCTACAACTCTGAAAAATATTGAGTTTGTAGCTTTGAACTATATTCCTACATTGAATACCACTTTTTTCCAGTGTTTCTCAACAAAGATTAAAAAATGCTGGTCTAGAGCAGTGGTTCCTGGAGGGCGGGGAGGAGCCGTGATTTGGTATTATTCTTCCTAAAAAGAATAATCTTCCAACAAAGAATGATACGAAATCACATATTTTTGGATGGAAAAAGTGGTATATGATGTTGCAAATATAGTTATTTCCAATAAATTTGGTAACAGTGACTTTTTTAGATGTAAGGTTGGCTCAGGACACTCCAAATTGTTAGATTGACTCTGTGCATAACGTTTCGACATGACCTAACGGCTGCTCCTCCGACCGGCAAAGTCATTCCCGGTCCAGATTGATTCTATGTCGGGCTTTTCAGACACCCCCAGGACCTGCCGAAAATTACAATAAATGATGATCCCTTGAGTAAGCGAGAAAAGGGATTTAAATTGCACATTTCCAGCTACATCCAGGACTACGAGGGTAAGCAGGCTAGTGCTAGTGTTGCTGATGTGGTGCAGCAATTTTAAGCAACCGAGCTATCTAATCTTCATTGATAACCCTTTTTCACTAACACTTTTTTCTTGTACCTTCTGGAGAGCTTGCAGGTAAAGTATCCTGGTGAGTACTTGACTGGAAATGACTTTGGCGGTAGGAGGAGCAGCTGTCCAACGTTATGCACAAGTCAATTATTGAATTACATCCACGAATGACTCAGATTTTTTCAAGGCACCTCTGGCAGTACCTCAAGGCGCACTAGGGTTCCCGGCAATGGTTTACAAACACAAGAAAACCCTGGTATTATTTGCTTTATTGCTGGTTGAATGCTCTTTTCCTGACTTGTTTTTCAGACTGGTCGGTTGTGGACTGTCAAAGGTCCACATTGAAGTGTTGGCGTCGGCGCTGAAGTCCAGTCCTTCTCTCCTGAGGCTCCTGGACCTGAGTGAAAACCCTGAGGTGAACTCCCAGATGCCAGTGCTGTGTGAAGGACTCCAGAGCCCCAACTGTCGCCTGCAGACGCTGAGGTCAGCACTGAGGACCTGCTTTAGTTTAGTGCCATCTTAATTAAGATCCGATGGTTTCCCCTTTGATCCTGAACCTGAGCTGCTTGTATGTACAGAGCCCCTACAGTCCCCTGTGATGTGGTTCACACTAGAGCTGCCCGGCTTGGGAAAAATAATGAATTGTGTTTTAGTCATATTTTTGTTGCTTTTTCCCTGTCTTTGTCGCTTTAGTCAAATTTTGTCACTTTTTGTCACTTATAGTATAAGTTTTTCTCACCTTTAATCATGTCTGTCGCTTTTAGTTGCATTTTTGTCGTTTTTATTTACGTTTTTTCTCACTTTTAGTCATGTTTTTTGGTCATGTTTATGTCACTTTTAGTCACATTTGTGTCGCTTTGAGTTGGGTTTGTGATGCTTTTGGTCACGTTTTAGTTGCTTTAGTCATATTTTTGTCACTTTTAGTCCCTTTTCTGTCACTTTTAATTACATTTGTGTCACTTTTAATTGAGTTTGTGTCACTTTTAGTTACGTTTCTGTTTCTTTTAGACCTGAGAAAACTTCTCAGGATCTCGAGATCCTGTAAAAACTTCTCAGGATCACGGGATACTTTTTTATTTCCTCACCTATGGCCCCTGCGGGGCTCCGTATAAATAAGTTATTTAGATTAGTGAAAAATGTAATTATTTAATTTTCCACAGAAAATGTGCAAAACTAATTATAGACATAAATAATGATATTGTAATAATGACGTCAAAAAGCACGCAATGTGATCATCATGATTAATCATGATTAATCATTGATTATTTTTTTTTTTTTTCGTTTGACAGCGCTAGAAAGAATGATCTTTTTATCCTATCTTCAGTTCCTTTTAGTATTCATGTCCCTAAAAAGAAAGTAAAATCTGTGGTGGTTATTTTGGGACGACATCTGCGGCTGTTGCTCAGGTCTTTATGCGCCGTCTGTGGTTGTAACACGGGTTAAACCTAATTAAAGTGCATTTTTCTACAATACGTCCCCTTTTATTCCAGACTGAATGACTGCGGTTTGTCCGAGTCCGGCTGCTCTGCTCTGGCCTCGGCTCTGAGGGCCAATCCCTCTCACCTCATGGACCTGGAGCTGGGGGACAATCCGGACCTCAAGGACGCAGGGGTGGAGCGTCTGTGTGCCTTTCTGCAGAGTCCAGACTGTCGACTCAAAATCCTCAGGTTATTTCATCATTGGTCATTTTTTATTCTCTTATTAAAACTAATAACAATGGAAAGTTCATTTTGTCTTCATGTAATTATTAACACTATTAACTTGTTTCTAATAAGACAGTTGTAAATAATGAGCTTAGACTATGTTTGGACCTGGATTTGTCCCTGGTCTGGACTTGGTCGCAGGTCTAGACTATGTTTGGACCTGGTTTGGTCTCTGGTCTGGACTTGGTCGCTGGTCTGGACTATGTTTGGACCTGGTTTGGTCCCTGGTCTGGACTTGGTCGCCGGTCTGGACTATGTTTGGACCTGGTTTGGTCCCTGGTCTGGACTTGGTCACTGGTCTTGACTCTGTTTGGACCTGGTTTGGACACACTGCGCCTAATGTTGACGCCATCACAAACGTTTCATTTAAATGTGTTGTTTGATCAGACTGTGGGGCTGTGGTCTGTCCGAGTCCAGCTGCTCGGCTCTGGACGCCGCGCTGAGGTCGAACCCTTCACATCTGGTGGATCTGGAGCTGGGAAACAACCCGGACCTGGAGGACAGCGGCGTGAAGCATCTGTGCGCACTGCTGCAGAGCCCACACTGTCGGCTGGAGGTCATCGGGTCAGTGTCACAATGTCATGGTCCTCTTACACACTGTGCAGGCAGAGCATGGATGTATTAAAAGAACTGGATAAGGTACGCCCCCTCTGTCTGTGGTCCCAGATTGATTTGTGGCCGTGCGAGGTACTGCAGCCTCTTGGAACCAGCCTTTTTCTAAAATTGCACATTATAATTGCAGACAGTACTGAATTATTATCTGTATTTAAATAAAATAGAAGGAAATGTTCTTTTCTACCGTTTTAAAATCACCGAAATTACCGCTTTTATATGAAGTGGGGATTGTCGCCACGTGGCGCCCTAAAACAAAGATGGCAGCCATCGCTTCAGGAAGTAAACAAAGATGGCAGCCATCGTATCAGGAAGTAAAACAAAGATGTCAGCCTTCGTATCAGGAAGTAAATGCGGAAGTAAGAAACTTTTTTGGGGTCATGCGCCAATGAGCACTCTCCATAGGGATAAACAGGACGGCCATCTTGGATTCATCTTCCAGGTTTTATTATAGTTCTATGAGGCAGAGCAAAAAAGAAATAAATACCGCATATATCTTCCAGTATGACATCATCACATTCTAGAACCTGAAAACCAACAAACCGGTTCTGTTCATGTTCTAGAATGCGATGGTTATAACCTCAGATGGAGCAGGTGGTGAAGCTTTTCCCTTTTGACAACAAAATATCTCAAAAGTAAAAACACAAAATTTGAACCTGATGATTTCTCTCAGTGGCCAGACTTAAGAACTCATTGTTTTACCATAAAAATCTGCATTTTAACAATATTCATTTAAGCTGCCCACCATCTGTATTAAATATCACTGGCTGATGGAATGTTGGGATTGCTGAATGATGACGTCACATATTTTCTTTCTTCCCGGTCCTTTGCATCTGTCGCTGATTGTGAACATTATTTTCATGTAATAAAGTCAAATCCGTGTTGTTCTAGGACAGATATATTGTAGAAGCAGCGCAGACCTTGTGTGTCATCCGAAAACACATAAGAGTGCCGGCCGTTAACATGCTAGTCGTTGTTAGCTTTACTATAACGGTAAACTCTGCTCTGAGAGTCGTGGAAAGCACTTACAAACTCATCGGAGTGAATCATTTGGATGGTTAGACTGAAGTGAGTGAGTGAGCAGTCACTTTGGACAGTTTATGATGAACTAGCTTTGGTTTTCATGTTTTAGTAAATGAAACAGTAGCTAATTACATCGTAATGCACCTTTAGGAACGCCCGTCTGTCTAATTCTGTCTTTTATATAAATGAATAGGACCATATCTACAACACGTCTCTGTCCAGGCCTTTGTTCAAGAGTAAAAAATAGTTAATTAACGTTAGCGCTGAGAAAACAGCTGTCAGTCTAACTAAACTCACTTTATCGATTCAAGCCACAGAAATCAATGAAGAAAAATGTTCTCTGTCCTGTTTGTATTGATCGCTGATATGTTTGAACAAAACTGAGCCCAGACTCTGGCCCAGAGCCAAAAACAAAACAAAATCAAACAAAACAAAACTGCCACAGCAGCTCGGACCCCAGAAGTTAACAATCCCATCGGCGGCTTTCAGAACCTAGAATGTGATGACGTCATATTCACAGATGGGGGAAAGAGCCAGTTTTTCTAATCGATTACACTGAACTTTGGCAGGACATTTTCAAAATGCAAATTCACAAAATCTCAACCAGAAAATATACATTGGTGACTAGATCTGAGAACTTTCTGTTTTAGGACAAAAGTCAGTATTTTAATTATATTTATTTTAGATGCCCCCCATTTGTATTAAATACTATTGGCCCATAGAATGCTGGGATGTCGTCTGAAACCAAACGGTTGGGTTCAGTGTCTTTCTCAAACCTGTGCATCTTTAGTTAAGTTTAATTGCCATTTGAAATTTGAAAACCACATTAGAAAACGTGCGAAAAGCTCAGAGTGCACAGTAAAACATTAAAAACAACCACATAAACAAAACAAACAATGGACATAAGTTACAAAACGTACCAAGAATCATTTCAACACTGTGAAATAAGCTGTTTCCTGTGCTGTTTCTTCAGACTGAACAACTGCGGCCTGACAGACTCCAGCTGCTCGTGTCTGGTGTCGGCGCTGAAGGCAAACACCCGTCTGAAGGTTCTGGAGCTGGGAGAGAATCGAGACCTGAAGGACCAGGGGGTGGAGCACCTGTGCGACCTGCTGCAGAGACGGGACTGTGGACTGGAGGCGCTCAGGTCAGGTCCTATCAGGGTGCTGTCAGGGTCTGTCAGGTCCTGTCAGGTCCTGTCAGGGTCTGTTCAACTAGTGTGCCTTGAAGATTTCCTGGTGTGCCTTGGAAAAAATGTCCAATTTGAGTTAACAGATTCACAAATGTGGATGTAATGGACTAATTTACTTTTTTCGGAGTGTCCTGAGGAAGTTTTGCACCAAAAAAGAAGGCAAAACCATCACTACTGTCAAATTTAAAGAACTAGACAGTGGCCTAGACATTATTTGCCTCATTATATACCATATGTTTTACTAAATGGTCTGATTTGGTGATGTTTTAGTGGTAGGTGGCGTGCCGTGGTGGCTTTTAAACCCAAAACGTGTGCCACAACTCAAAAAAGGTCGAAAAACACTGTTAGAGGGAACACTTTTATAGACCGTCTGTGTTAAATCGATCTAGAATCGTTTGTACGTCACATTTTATACTTGAGTTAAAGGCCCTGTACCTGATTTTTACTGTTTTGAAACGTGAAAAACAGAACTAGTGGATGTTAGAGTCTTCACATCAGTCACATGTATCGCTCTCTTTAACGCAGTCCCAGCATCATAAATATTCACCTCCAAGAGTTTAAAGCACTTTTCACCAGTTTCTGAGCTAAAGCTAACAAACATTAGCATGCTAACGGTGCACTTCCTGTTTCTCTCAGAATAAAACATTCTATTCACCTTATTCCTGAAGTTGTCGTGGCCACCGCCATCTTGTTTCCGTTGTAGTTCACACGGGGCAGACAAGCTCAACAGAAAATAAGTTCTACTCGACTAAAAAGACGTTTTCAGGCCTCAGGAAATCGGTGCAGTGTGATATGTGTCAGTTTTTTCCATTGTCAGCGCAGATGTCAGAGCTTATGAAAAAAAAAAATCTAAACTTCATTCAGACTTTTAGCTGACAAAGACCTTCATCTAAGTCAGCACTAAAGCTCAAAATCACACACTAACGTCATTAATATTATTGCGGCTCTGTGATTGCACACAGGGAAAGTTTCAGACACAAGAAGTATTTCAGTTGTGAAAAGATTCCTTCAAGTCCAATAAGTTTGACCTGTAGCTCATCACCAATGCTGATAATTTATTAGCATTTTCTACATAACTCGCTTCAACAAAGTCAAACTCATGTTTAAAATGCGGCTGTAATTTGTTGTATAATTTATGATTGTCAGAACCACAGCTGACAGTAAAGATCAGGACTGTTCTGATATTTGAGCAGTTTATTCAGATTTTCTTTGGAGTTTGTTTACATTAGTGTCACGTGTGACATGAACCGCTTGAACATTAGACCCACTTTGTCTCTGTTGCTGAAGTGAGACTCTGAGTGAGCACATTGTTTTACTTTGATTGGAGAGTTAATCATTTGTGGCGATGAACTCAACATAAACACAGCATGGAGGGAGCAGACCGTTCACATAGTTCATAGTTTCTGTTGTGTTTGTGTCTTCAGGTTGTGGAGCTGTGGTCTGTCTGAGTCCAGCTGTTCTTCTCTGGCCTCGGCTCTGGAGTCGAACCCCTCGTCTCTGAAAGAACTGGACCTGGGGGAGAACCCGCGGCTGCAGGACAGTGGAGTGCAGCGTCTGTGTGGGTTTCTGCAGAATGGAGGCTGTCGGCTGGAGAGGCTGGGGTCAGTCACACTTTCACACTTTCACACTTTCACACTCACACAGCTGCACTGAGCTGATCAATATCTGATGTAAACGTCACAATGTGATGGTTCAGTGGCTCAGTGGTTTGACGCTCATCCAGAGCAGACACGGGAGCAAACTCCTCACAGAGAGGCCTTACTTTTGTCAGTCTGCCCCAGGGCAGCTGTGGCTACAAACCACCACCAAATGTTGAGTGTATGAATGGCATTGACTCCACTGTAGTGGCTGGATCTCCCGCAGATGTAAAAGGGTCCTCATCTGATCCTCTCAGGCTGGATTTGTTCAGATTTTTGAGTTACAAACTCATGTTTTCCTGATTCTAGAATGTGATGTTGTCGTTCTCCCAGAGACAGATACTGATTACACCGAATGAAATATCTAATAGATAAATATCACGTTCAGGATTTGTTCACATCAGACTTTGTGAGTGAGGTGTTTTTACCTCGACATGTTTCTGCTGCTCCCTCTTCATCACCTGGTGGTGACGTGTCACTGATCAGCTCGTGTTCCTGAGGCGTGTTCAGCCTGATGGACCTGGCAGGTCATCCAGACTGACCCCGCCTCCTCAGACTGACCGCGCCTCCTCAGACTGACCACACCTCCTGAGACTGACCTCACCTCCTCAGACTGACCCCGCCTCCTCAGACTGACCACACCTCCTGAGACTGACCTCACCTCCTCAGACTGACCGCGCCTCCTCAGACTGACCACGCCTCCTCAGACTGACCACACATCTTCAGACTGACCACGCCTCCTGCCACCCGGTGGTCTCTGGAGAAGGTTGGCCCATGTATGTGATAAAAGGAAAGCCCCCTCATCTCGTTTGATGGTGTCTGTGTCTTGCTTCCTGATTTCAATGGCCTCCTTAATCCAGCGCTTGGACTTGTTGGTTTCATGTTCGAAAACACTGGATTATTTCATTTTTGATGAAACGATTGACCTCGTTACCGTCTCCTAACTCTGCTGTGTGCTTCAGTTTGTACAGCTGCAGTTTGTCGGCGTCGGCCTGCTCTTCTCTGGCCTCAGCGCTGAAGTCCAGTCCATCGAGTCTGAAGTCCAGTCCATCGAGTCTGAAAGAGCTGGACTTAAAGGACAACGGTCTGACGGCGGCCGACGTTCAGGAACTGCAAGACCTTGACCTGAAGATCCTCAGGTCAGTGCCGTCCTGGACACGGTCATGTGTCATTGTGTCTGGAGGTTCAGAGGAAGGACACACTTTAGACATGATTGTATTAAAGGTGCACTACGTAACTTTTCTGACGTGGGGTTCGCCACCTGCTTCTCTCTGTGGAGACTGTACTATCTTTGGCTTCATCTAGATATTTTATTACATTTTATTATTTCATCGCTATAAAACTTTCATAGTTGAAGCAAAACATAATTCAAGGTCAAGGTCAAGGTCAAATGTATTTATATGAAACATTTAAAAACAGGTGCCCGCCCCAAAGTGCTGCACAAGACCAACAACACAAAACAGAAGATTTCATACCGAAAAAACATGTTCCAGCTCAGCGTGAATAAAAGCCAGCGCAAAACAATGAGTTTTCAGCAACAACTGTAAACTCTGAACAGAAGTAGCAGCTTTTAGAGAGTTCCACATGACCAGCAACGGAAAAAGCTCTGTCTCCTCTAGATTTCAGTCTAGACCTGGGACGGTCCAGTATTCAACATACAATTTATGCAAAATGTTTAAATAAAATAAGTATTTTTTCAAAGTATATTGCTCTTTGACCAAATGTGCATTGCTCAGTTGAAGAGAGCACGAGGGGTGTGTAGCATTTATCCAGCAACAGGTTTATTATTGCCCAAAAATACATTTAAAACATGGATTCAATTTTACATTAGCTGCTGTTTAGTCTCTAAAATACGAAAACCATTGTTAGTTCATCATAAACAGTTTGCAGTTGTCCAAACTTTCAGAGCAGAGTTTACAGTAAAGCTAACAACAACTAGCATGCTAACGGCGCACTTCTGGTTTTCAGACGATGAAACGCTTTAACAGAGCAGCTTTTACGCTGTATCTGAGCTGGGACGACACAGATGTGACTTTATTACATGAAATGAATTAATTAAATTTCCAATCAGCAACAGATGCACTGGACGTGGAAACATTTTGTGTGTGACGTCCAGCGCTGTCATCCTTTAGTCCTTTAGTCCAGGCTTTCCCAATCATTTTTGTCTCGAGTAGCCCCTAAGTTTTGTTCCACACTCCAAGTAGCCCTTAATTTAAGTTTCTGGCAAATAAATGGGTTTACCAGTCGAATATAGTCAGTTATTACCATTCTATGTATTGTTTTAATTATATTTATGGTCCAAGATGCTCTAAAGAGATGCTTAATTTACAACTAATCCCACATATTTACAGATAAAAGTACATTTCATCTTCATTTAAAACCTAAAAACATTCCAAGTGCCCCCTGGTAACTCCTCAAGTGCCCCTGGTTGGGAAACACTGGTTTAGTCGATTAATGGCGTCTCAGTGGATCAAGATTTTAATTAGTCGACTACTCTTTTGTGTTGATTAAAAGGATTTAAATGGCAACGAGAAGATTTAGACCGAGTTAGCTGAAGATTTTGGATTGAATCAAGTTTAAAGTCTATATTTCAGGTTCTCATTATGTTCAAATTATGGATTAGTTTGGTGGGAGGCACTTGTGGAAAACATTTATCATAGTTTAACATATTTGAAGTTGCAGTTTCAGAAGAAATTTTGATAAATAAAAGTTTAAAATTACAGGAAGTAGTGCTGTGAGTTCTAAAATGGAACCCCTCCACCTGTGATGTCATCAAAAAGCGACGCACAGTTGAAAATAAACAGACACTTAACGCTCAACTGACGCATTTTTCTGACAGTTTAAATGTCAATTCAACAAAATAAAAGTGTTATCAGGTATTTTTATTTGTCAAATCATAACTGTTTTGTAATTTATATATTTTTTTATTTTCGCCCTTCTTTTCAAAATGGTTGCTATGGTAACAGTTGTGGAATTACCGCTAACTGTGTCATATTTGCTGCTCATGTCCAACCAGGAAGTGACATTATAAACATTACAAAAACTGTCAAACTGTGGACGAATAGGCAAAATGTTTAGTAAAATCTTAGCCAATAGAGACTTTAATCTAGTTTGTATATTTCTAACATATAAATACACTGGTTACTGGTACTTTTCTGCATAAATAGTATTTTGGATGAATTCCGGTGCAGTTTTGGTCTGGTTTGAGTGCAGTTTGAGTCAGTTTTTATATGTTTTGCCACACCCCCTTTTACCCGATGAATCCGTCGATGGGACAGGCCTTTAGTCGATCAAGAATTTCTTCAGTCGACTCCAGCCCTAACGACGTCATCACTTAACAGTCCCACTGAGACCTGTTCAGTGCACCTTTAAACCGTAAAAAACAAACAGAATACCATTGTCTTCACTTCCTGTCACTTTTAGCGTCGTTCAATGTCACTAAATAACATAACACAAAACAAATAACAAATAATATATAACTTTCAAATAATAACAGACTGTGAGGTGAAATCCCTGTTTCTTCATGTTGACTGTGCTCCGCCCCCTGCAGGTGATCGCTGTCATCGCGCTCTGACGACTTCAAGAAGCAGCTCCAGCACTCGTCTGTTACCTTTTTTACTTTATTTATTTTGCAAGCAGCTTTTGTGAGAATGAATGTATTTATTAAGCATTACAGAGAGTGAACTTTATTTTATTTGACTTGGCAATAATATCATTTCAGGTCAGTTTTATCTTAAGCTAAACTGTAAACTTGGAGCGCGTTACCATGTTGTGTTGTTGTCGACTTAAAGCAGGTCTTGCACAAATTCAGCTGCTATTGTTTTGAACTTCTTCATGATACGAACACTTGTAAAATAGGTTTCTGTGCATTATTCTAAGCTGTAAAACATGAATTACCAACGCAAGTGTCAAAAATACTCTAAAATGTCAGAATCATTTTAGTTTTGTGCAATAGTTTGTTGTTCTAAAATGATAAAACCCAAGTACAGAAAAAAGAGGCATTTGTTTTTGTTGTTGTAAGAAAAAATATCTGTCAGTGCGGTAAGCAAACAGTTCTTGCTTAGAAAATGTATTTTAATATTATTTTTCTGCCGACTTCAAGCGTAAAAAAAGAAAAAATGGCTTTACTGAGTTGTCCTCAATAATAAATTAAATTCAAGGAAATTATTCTCAAAAAGTATAGATTTGTTTATAAGTTTCTCATTTTAAGGCGAGACACTACAGGAAAAACACATTTTTCAATTTTTTTGTCTTTTGGTCCTACAAACACCAAACTGTACAATCTGTGACTTGACAAGATTCTGACACAACGGACACGAGGATTTGTTGATGTCAAATTCTAAGACACGTTTATTAAAGTTTTAAGTCAAAAAAATGAGGCGAAATTTGAATTTTTGGGACAATTTTCAGTAGAATCTAGTTCACTCAAAAACTAAATAAGAAATCCAAATCCCCTCTGTACATTTTTGTATCTAATATGTTACAAAATTAAGCAAGAAATTTAAACCTGGTTCTGTCCATTTGTCAGATTGAAATGTCACAAATGTGTGTAATTTTGGCCATTTTTACACTTAAAATGCCTTATTTCTACATGAAAACATAATGTAATTTTTTTTTCTTACTTTTATGTGAATAAACTACAGGAGAAGTTTCAAAATGATATTTTTAAATTATTTTTTTCCTGTTCACCTGGAGTGTCTCGCCTTGAGAATCATTTTCTCATTTTGAACTCGATGGCGCAAAATGTGCTTAAAAAGTGTCAAATGTAAGCAGCATGTTCATAGTATTACATTTCAGCATGTTACATTTTGCAAGATTTAAGCAAACTTCTTGGCCATTTTACTTCTTTTTTTTGCTTTATTGATAGTTTCACACGATCTGGAGAACATTTATTACAGTTTCCCACAGATCAAGTGACAGTTTGTGAGAAAATAAACAAATAAAAGAAAGTAGCAGTGCGTGGATCTAAAACATGTCGATGGAGAAGGTTTGCCTCCAAAACAGAGCCATTTCCTGCTGACCTTTGACCCCCCAGGGCCCCGGGCCAAAGGTCAGAGTTCACCTCTGAAGCGAACCTGGTACAGGCGTCGCTCACCTCTGCCTGTGGGTCCTTTGTGCAGGCGATGCACATTTGTTTGACTGACTCCCTGTTTGTTTCTCCCTCCGTGATGGTTGTATTTTATTTTTAAATTGATGAATGATGTCGTTAAAGTGTCACGTTTCCTCATTTATGTGTTTAAAGTGACCTTGTACTGAACTGTTAAACTTGAATGAACAATAAAACGTTTAACATTCATTTATTTTTTCTGTTGTTGATGTTTCCAAAAAATGTATCCAAACATTTAACTCAAGCAGTTCTATCCTTTAAGGCGAGAGACAACATGTGAACAGGAAAAAATGTTAAATTTAAAGAAATCATTATTAAACTTCTCGTGTAGTTTAGTCACATAAATGTAAGAAACAAATATATTACAAGTTTTTCATCATGTCATGTTTTCATGTAGAAATAAGGCATTTTATGAGTAAAAACAGCCAAAAATCCACACATTTGGGACATTTAAATCTGAAAAATGGACAGAACCAGGTTTAAATTTCTTGGTTCATTTTGTAACATATTAGTTATAAAAATGTACAGAGGGGATTTTGGATTTCTTTTTTTTGGATTTTAGTTTTGAAATAAACTAGATTGGACTGAAAATTGTCCAAAAAAATTCAAATTCTGCCTCATTTTTTAAACTTAAAACTTCAATAAATCAGTTTTACAATCAGATATCAACAAATCCTTGTGTTTGGTCTAAATCTGGTTGAGTCCAGATTGTACAGTTTGGTGTAGGATCTACTTTAAGGCTGATCTTTGTGTCTTGAGGGACAAAAATGCATTTGAAGAAAACGTCCTTTGAAGTTACAATGTCCCAGAGAAATCTATGGATGAAGTGGATTCAATGGAAGAATAAAACATCTTTAGGAGCAGATTGGACACGTTTGTTGTTTCCACATGAAAGTCGACATGTGTGAGAGAGAAAACTGAGCAAAAAACCAAACAAATGTAAATTGCAGGTTGTGTCTCGTCTTACACACAGTTAACCTTCTCAACAAATTACTCAAGTGTAAAACAAACCTTAATTTACTGCAAGAGGAACTATCTGAATCTGATTTATCATTTGAAGTTTATTTTATTTTAAGGAAAAAAAAAACACGAAATAAAGCACATCTTTGGTATTTTCAAAGCACTGACAGAAATGAAACAAACTAAATTATGTGAAGGAGAAGGAGGAACACAAACGTTCAAATCATTTCTTTTATTCACTTTTTGTCATTTCTTTTTTGGAACAAGTTCATCGATTGAGGCGAGACACAGCAGGCAAAAGTAATTTTTTTCAATTTTTTGTTTTTTGGTCAGTTTTAGGTATTTTATTCTTCCATTGAATCCACTTCATCCATAGATTTCTCTGGGACATTGTAACTTCAAAGGACGTTTTCTTAAAATGCATTTTTGTCCTTCGAGACATAAAGATCAGCCTTAAAGTAGATCCTACACCAAACTGTACAATCTGGACTTAACAGGATTTAAACCAAACACACAAGGATTTTTAATATCTGATTCTAAAACTGATTTATTGAAGTTTTAAGTAAAAGAAAATGAGGCGAAATTTGAATTTTTAGGACAATTTTCAGTCCTATTTAGTTTACTCAAAAACTAAATAATAAATCCAAATCCTCTCTGTACATTTTTATAACTAATATGTGACAAAATGAACCAAGACATTCAAACCTGGTTCTGTCCATTTGTCAGATTTAAATATCTTAAATATGTGGATTTTTGGCTGTTTTTTCACATAAAATGCCTTATTTCTACATGAAAACATGACATGATGAAAAAATGTATTTTTGTGTCATTTATGTGAGTAAACTACAGGTTTAACATTTTAACATTAATATCTTTTTTCCTGTTCACCTGCAGCGTCTCAGCTTAATCCCAACTAATCGTTTTAGAAATAGCTGTGAACTAATTAAATCATTTAATAATCATTGACTGGTCCAGACACAGCAGGAATGACACAGAACTGACTCTGGACACGTCGACAGTGGAAGAAACAGTACAAATGTCAAAGTACTGCACTGAAGTCAATGTTTATGTATTTGTACTTTACTGAAGTCATTTTTACACTGGATACTTTTTACATTTCAGAGCTGTATCTGTACTTTCTGCTCCACTACATTTTTGAACTGGACTGAAAAGTAAAAGTATATTTTCTTAAAGTTTTAGACCTGAAGAAAAGACTGAGGGGTTCCTTTTTAACACATTTATGGCGACATCTTGCCCTTTTTTTTTGTTTGTTTTTTCTCTAGTTTCCTTTGAGCAAAATAAAAAACCTCAATAGAGAAAAAGAACCTGTAAAGTTGTCAATAACGACCAAAACTCAACAGAATAAATGAATCAAAATCACACTTTGATGCTCTAATCGTTCTCCAAACCAAAAAGCATTACTTTTACTTTTTACTCTTAAAGTACATTTTTAAAAGAACACTCTATACTTTTACTTTTAAAGTAGATTTTAAAATGTGATACTTGTACTTTTGTATTTTATGCTGCTGTGTCTGTGATTTTACTTGAGGAACAAAATGATTTCATCCAGCGCTGGTTTTTGATTAAAAATACTCGTTCATCTGTGAATATTGTGCAGCAGGACGTCGTCAAAGGCTTCACTTCAGCTTTTTTATGGATAAATTGAGTAAAAATCTCATTCTGGGCCTTTTGCGTTCGAAACAACGAATGGATTAATTGAAAGAAATGATGGTTAGAGCTCACACACTTTTACTCCGTGACACAGACGACTCCTGCTTGGACGGGAATGATGCAAACACCAAAAATAGATGGTAAAACAGATATTTACTGAGTGTTGTGTGTTTTTGTGTCGGTGGGAGCCCTCTGCTGGTGACGAGTGGCAGTGCAGCTGGAGATGAACACGCTCCCATGCTCTTCATCAAATCTGTGTCGGACAAATACAACACCAAGAATTAAGGCTGGACAACAGGCCCTTTAAAATGTGACAGAATGTCCAGAAGGAGGCGACTGGAGCTAAATGAAGTTAAAGGGCCTATGACAGGTTGAAGTACTCATTTCACTAAAACACAGTTAAGAGGATTATATTCAAGATGCTGCTAAAAAGAAAGCAATTTTTTAGGTTTGAATTTTTACTTCCTGGTTGTGAATCATGACATCACACTGGGGAATTCTGTAACTGTTGCCTAGAAACCATGTGGTACACTGGGTGAAAACTCCTCAAATGTCACAGGAATTATAATTTGACAAATAAAACACATAGGAACGCCTTTATTTTGATGAATTAATGGTTAAAGGATCAGAAAAACGTGTTTGTTGGTTGTAAATTGTCCCTGGTGAGTCTCCCTAGTGTGATGTCATCATGTTTTGGAATTCTGCTCTACTTCCTGTAAAGGAAACTTTTCTTCACAAACTGACTCTTGATTTGGGTAAAACTATCATTAACGTTCACAACAGGTTTTATTCCACTAAATAAAGTCAAAACTAGAAAATCATAAAAACCTGTCATACGCACTTTAAATGTTTGAATGATTGTCTCAAATTCGATCTAAATTCTATGGTTTGAAGTGTTTGTGTTGAATTTCCAGAGTAGAAAGGTCAGTTAGTTTGCTTTTCTATAACAAACCATGGACTAAATACAATTTTCTCGCCTTAAAATTGTATTTTAGCTTCAAAAGAATCAAATTTATGGAACAGTATCTAATATATCTCTAGATAAAATGAAAAATGATTGTGGGCTCAACATTTCTGTGAGTATTTTTCCAATAAAACCCATAAATCTGGATTGTTCCTTCATCAAAAATGCAAAGAGTCTATGATAATTTCCTCAATCATAATGTAAAATACAATAATAAATGTGTTTAAAGCAGCTCTGATGTCACTCATGTGTCTGAGGCTCACACTTTAACAAAATCCTCTCCATATTTCAGTGAAGTCACATTATGTTGCGCTTCACTTTTGCCTTCATTCTGAATTTGAATATTTTTGTTGAAAAACTTTTAAAGGGTCGATTGAAGCTGGACTTGAACCTTGTTAAGATCCAACCATGAAAATGTGACTTTTTCCACTTATTTAACCTTTGATCGGGAGTGTACTGTCGAGCAAACTGACCAAAAACAAAAAACTGAAAAAAAAAGGTCTTGCCGACAGTGTCTCGCCTCAAACAACAAATTGAATTGAATAGAAATCATTGAATTTGTCTTTCAAAAGTCTCACGATTACGTTTTAGTTCTTACACTTCTACATTGTGACCAGAATAAGCAAATGATCTTGTCGTCTCTGACAGCAGATGATCCTGATACTCTGCAAACTCACTCACGTTGCCTAAGGGCTTCATTTGTTTATCTCTTCACTGTCCATTGTGCTCCATCGTGCGTTAACACTTCGTCGGAAACGTTATTTTAAGGTGAGACGCTTCAGGGGAACAGGAAAAAAACTTTAATTTAAAATGATCAACTGTAAACTTCTGCTGTAGTTTAGTCACACAAATGTAAGAAAAATATATAGTATGAGTTTTCGTCACGTTTTCATGAAGAAATAATTAAATAAATAAATAAATTGCACATAATTGGGACATTTACATCTGAAAAATGGACAGAACCAGGTTTGAATTTCTTGGTTCATTTTGTAACATATTAGTTATAAAAATGTACAGAGGGGATTTGGATTTATTATTTTGATTTTGAGTAAAGTAGATTTGACAGAAAATTGTCCTAAAAATTAAAATTTTGCCTCATTTCTTTGACTTAAAACTTCAATAAATCAGTTTTAGAATTAGATATTATAAATCCTTGTGTTTGGTTTAAATCTTGTTGAGTCCAGATTGTACAGTTTGGTGTGGGATCTACTTTAAGGCTGATCTTTATGTCTCGAGGGAGAAAAATGCATTTGAAGAAAACGGCCTTTGAAGTTACAATGTCAGAGAAATCTATGGATGAAGTGGATTCAATGGAAGAATAAAACATCTTTAGGAGCAGATTGGACACATTTGTTGTTTCCACATGAAAGTCGACATGTGAGAGAGAAAACTGACCAAAAAACAATCAATTGAAAAAAGTTTTGCCTGTAGAGTCTCGCCTTACGTTAGAAAATGTGAAATACAAATCTCAATGTGAACAAAAGAAGGTTTAAAAGACAATTATAGGTCCCATAACATGCAAAATCGACTTTTCAGAGGTTTTAACCTTCCTACAGTGCTATTTGGGCCTCGTATGTTGTGCCCAAAGTGGTTTTTTGATTGATTCCCTCATGCTTTCGCTAGAGAACTGTCTTTTCCGTCCCCCTCGGCTGAGCAGCAGACGGGGGCTCCTCACCAGGATGACACGCTTCCCAAGGATGACGCGGTGTTTAAGCCACGCCTCCGGGAAGCGCGCAGCCGCAGAATAAACACAGCTAATGCTAATGCTACACAGTAATTACACGATGGATACGACAGATCGAAGAGTTAGCTGTTATTTTACAAACGGCAACGTCCGTCGTCGAGGTACTGGAGCAGGTCAAACTCCAGGTCAGATCCAGGACGTAGGACTCAGCACGACGCACCGTCAGGAGGATAAAATGTTTATTCCCGTGTTTGTGTATCGCTGTTTACCGGAGCACACGGCGCATGTGCACTATCTCCGCTCTAGGCTTCGGCACGGGTTGGGCGGGGGAGGCGCGCGGGTTGGGCGGGGGAGGCAGCCTGCTCTCTGTTCGGGGGGTCAGATCTCAGAGTGAGCCGTTTGCTTTTGCAAGGAGGGCGGCCAGTCCAAGAAATGGGTGTTTTTTTGGAAACTGTTATGTTATGGATATTGCACAACGCAAAATTTTATCAACAAAGCCCTTAGAATAGACTGTGTAAAGGGCAAAATAGCAGAATATGGGACCTTTAAAGCTGAAAGTATGTGTCACCTTTAAGTCAGACGACGTGATAAAAGCAGCCGAGAGGCGTCTGAAGGTCTAAACGTTTGTTATTTCACTCATTTTCTCTTTGTGCTGTGATTTTAAACGGTCTCTCAGTGCCCTTTCTTCTTTTCTTGCTGTATTTCGTGACTCGGGGCGTTGTAGATAAAGTTTGTGTATAATTTAAAAAACAGCAGAGTTTTCAAACCAGCGCTGACTGATTGTATGACAGAAACACGCAGAATAAAGCGTTTATCTCAACAGTTTAAAGGGCCCCTGACAGGTTGGACGACTCATTTGACTAAAATGCAGTTCAGATAATTATATTTCAAAGTTTACTAAAATACTTGAAAATTTTATCCCGGTTTAGTTATTTTTTAGGTTTTTAATTTTACTTCCTGGTTGTAAATGATGACATCACACTAGGAAATTACCATAGTAACCATCTGTACAAGTGGGCAAAAAAGCCTCTAATGTCACAGATGTTTTTCTTTGACAAATAAAAACACATGTGAACCTTTATTTTGTTGAATCAATGTTTAAAATGTCAAAAAGGTATCTTATTTTGTGTAAATTACACATAACCTTTGTGTCCCTAGTGTGATGTCATCGATCGTGTTTACTTCCTGTAACTTTCAGCAGATTTTTACACTTTTTGCCACAAATGGCCGCTTGATTCTTGTAAAACTATAATGTCTATTGATAAGAGGTATTGATGCTCCAAATAAAGTCAAAATTCGAAAACGATAAAAACCCGTCATACGCCCTTTATCCTTTTTCGAATAACCCGTCATACGCCGGGCGTATGACGGGTTTTTATCCTTTTTCGAATTTTGACTTTATTCAGTGCATTAATACCTGTTGTAAATATAAATTGTAGTTTTACACCAATCAGGTCACTATTTGTGAAGAAAAGTCGAAACATCTGTTGAAAATTACAGGAAGTAAACAAACTGATGACGTCACACTGGGGAGACAAAGGTCATGCATAATTTACACAAAATAAGATACCTTTTTGACACTTTAAACATTGATTTAACAAAATAAAGGTTCACATGTATTTCTCTTTGTCAAATGAACAAAATCTGTGACATTAGCTGAGTTTTGGCCCAGTGCACGGTGTGGTGGCTATGGTAATTTCCTAGTGTGATGTCATACTTTACAACCAGGAAGTAAAAACCTAAAAAGATAGCTAAACTGGGGTAAAATTTGTGAAGATTCTAGCAGAAATTGAAATATATTTATCTGAACTGCATTTTAGTTAAATGAGTAGTTCAATCTGTCATAGGCCCTTTAAGGATTGAATTGAATGTCTTCTATGGTGGCGTCGTGCCCCTCGCGGCTCGTCGGACCAGGCTTTACAGCAAATGCACCAGTTTAAAAACTATCATCTGCCAATTTAACAGCCATTTCCCTCTAGACTAGAACGTTGTGCTTCCATGTGTCAAAATGGACAATGAAAAGAAAGGACAATAATACTAACACTGGGCATTAAAGAACCACAGGTGATCTTTAATAACATCAGTCTGAACCTTTTTCCTCCTTATCATTTCTAAACAGCTACTTGCATCTTTTGTATGGATTACTTACAGAATACAGCTACCTGCTATGTCTTGTTTATTGTATGTTTTGTTGTGACCTTATTGGAAACTGTATGTTGTGTCTGCTCATTGTTTATTGTCTATAAATGTAATGTTAATCTGTAACTGCAACTGTAGTTTCAATGGTTTGTAAAGGGCTTTGGGTGCCTGTGAGGTGGAAAAGCGCTCTATAAATAAAAATCATCATCATCATCATAACAAAGCAGGTCAAAGCAGGTCGGTCCGTGCGGGTCCAACAGCCCCAATAAAAGAAAAACAGATGGAACGGTGGCATCGGTGAGGCTCCGCCCTAAAGCTGGGCCAGGACAGGCTCGCTCCCAGGGGAAAGAACAACGAACACGATTAAAACAAACAAATCCATTTCCACAACAGAAAACACCCGATAACAAGTGCCACCTCCACCAGTAATTAGAAAGAAAGTCAGCCTCTAAAGCAGTGGTTCTCAAACTAGGGGTCGGTTTCCAGGGGTCTCCAGATGACGGGGAAAAATTATACAATAGTTACAGTTAAAGTGCGTATGGCAGGTTTTAACGATTTTCTAATTTTGATTTAATTTGGTGTATTAATACATATTGTCCATAAAAATTCCTGTTTTACACCAGTCAAGTCGTAGTTTGTGGAGAAAAGTTGAAAAATCAGTTTGAAATTACAGGTAAGTAAAAAATTGATGACATCACACTGGGGAGACTCACTCCATCCAAAGGTTATGCATAATTTACCCAAAATAAACCACTTAAATTACACTTAAAACATTCATTCAACAAAACAAAGGTGTTCACATATATTTTGATTTGTCAGATTAAAAAAATCTGTGACATTAGCAGAATTTAAGCCCAGTGTGCAGAGCAATTTCCTAGTGTGATGTCATAATTTACAACCAGGAAATGATTTTACAAAACAGAAAAAACTGTTAAAAATGATAAAATGTATAATTATATTTAGCAAAACTTTGAATATATTTATCTTACCTGTATTTTAGTTACATGTGTGGTCCAGCCTGTCATAGGCCCTTTAAACAAGGCCTGACACCTTCAAATGCAGTGGTAAATGTAGAGCTATTTGTCGGCAGATCAGAGTCATTTTTCTAGGTCTATTTTCTCAACATAAAGTCAAACATTAGATATGAGGCTAATTTATCACTTTGCGTGTCGCCTATTTTTTGTGTTTGGGGGTCGTGAATGTGAACTATTGTTATTTTGGGGGTCGCGACTGAAAAAGTTTGAAAACCACTGATCTAAAGGAGGCATCTCAAACTCGCAGCCCGGGGGTCGCCTTTTTCGCCGCACAATCGTCAGTATTTAGATCTGATGTGAGCTACTTATTGAAACTATATGAGTCTGCTTCATTTAACGCCCATTTGTTCTGTGACATAGTATTTTAGAGGGCCTATTGTCCGTGGACACATGCAAAGTCCACACAGAAAGGCCACCATTGTGTTCAGACTCGCTGTGCTGCCATTTCTGTCCGTGAATTTGCAGAGGCGTCACTCTCGCGTCAGAAACGAGGAAATGTCTCCGGATTCAAATGTTCCATGAGAGAAGCATTCAGCAATTCTGGAAACACAAGAGCGAGACGAGAGCGTTGAACCAACAGTAACAATGGGCTGTGTTCATGATATTAACTTTAAACATTTTTGATTATATTTAAGACATTTTACACATTTGTCCACAGTTTGACAGTTTGATAAAGTTTATAATGTCACTTCCTGGTTGGACATGAACACAAATATGACACAGTTAGAGGTAATTCCACAACTGTTACCATAGCAACCAGACTGTAAACAAGGGCCAACAAACACATACATTACACAATAGTTAGGATTTGACAAATAATAATCCCTATAACACCACATAGTTGCGTTTTTGCTGCTTTTAGTCACAGTTTTGTAGCTTTTAGTCGCATTTTGGCGCTTTTAGTCAGGGTTTCGTCACTTTTAGTTGTGGTTTTGTCGCTTTTAGTCGCAGTTTTGTCGTTTATAGTTGTGGATTTGGCGCTTTTAGTCCTGTTTTGTTACTTTTAGTTGTGGTTTTGCCGCTTTTTTTAATGTCACTTCCTGGTTGAACATGAACACAAATATGACATCGTTAGAGGTAATTCCACAACGGTTACCATAGCAACCAGACTGTAAACGAGGGACAACAAACATATACATTACACAATACTTATGATTCGACAAATAATAATCCCTGATAACACTTTATTTTATTGAATGATGGTTTAAATCAGTGGTTCTCAAAGTGGGGGTCGCGAGGGTTGAGCTGGGGGCCGCGAGATGATTTAAAGATATAGTTTTGATAAATTTGACGCTGTGTTAACTCTATTTTTAAATTTTAAAAAGTATCTTTTAGTTAAAAAGAGTTAAAAAAGACACTAAACTATTGAAATAAACAACATCAAACCTGATATAACATGCCTTAACACTTAAAATTAAATTAAATTATTATTTTCATTTCACGTCAGGGTCCTGAGTCTGTCCCATGGCTGTTATTGGGGTCCCGACCTGAAAAGTTTAAGAACCACTGGTTTAAACTGTCGAAAAATTGTGTCGCTTAAGTATATAAATTAGTGCCTAGCAAAAAATTATCACGATTTTCTTGGGGCCAGATCACAATTTTAAGTTGTGTTCCCTTTGTGTTTTTCTGTTGTCTTTAATATCAATATAATTGTGATTTTTATGATCTGTGCGACTGTGATTAGATTTGAGATTTATGTTTTAATAATAGGATTCTGTTCAAATTCACTCAATTTTAACCAGAATTTTGTCGCTTTTAGTCGGGTTTTTGTCACGTTCAGTTGTGTTTGTCACATTTAAACGCATCTTTGTTGTTTTTAGTTGTGTCTTTGTCATTTTAAGTCGCAATTTTGTCATTTTTAGTCCCGTCTTTGTTGTTTATAGTCACGTTTTTGTCATTTTTAGCCGCATTTTTGTCGTTTTTAGTCCCGCTTTTGTTGTTTTTAGTCGCGTTTTTGTCATTTTTAGCCGCATTTTTGTCGTTTGTAGTCCCGTTTTTGTTGTTTTTAGTCGCGTTTTTGTTGTTTTTTATTACGTTTTTGTCGTTTTTATTCCCGTTTTTGTAGCCTTTAGTCGTGTCTTTGTCGTTTTAAGTCCTGACTTTGTCGTTTTTAGTCGCATCTTTGTCGTTTTCAGTTGCGGTTTTGTAACTCCTGATTTGGTGCATTGTGTCGCGTTTGTTGTTTTTAGGCGCGTTTTGTCTCTTTTGAACACCTTTTTATCACTTTTGGTCTCACTTTTGTGGCTTGTTTCAAAACATGTTTGCACAAATCCAAACTACAGAGTGAGCAGTTTTTATTCAAATCAAAGCAAGACATTTTGTTGTTTGTGGAAGAAACATTGCAGTCTTTGTGATTTGTTAATTGCATCCATTAAATTTGTGTTTTTGTGTTGATTTGGTTTAATTGTGCAGCTCTGGTCTTTAAGAGGTAAATAAAGTCATCATAGGCTTCAGAGGCTAAACATCAGGAGAAAAAGTGTGTTTTAAAAAGTGTACATTAAAGACACAAACAGTGAATTTTGCAAAAATAGCAGATTGTCACGGGGACCAGCTCATGATTCCACTTTTATCACCGTATCGTCCAGCAATAAATTGTCAGTGCCACGTCGCTTGTTGATGACATCACAGAGGGACTTCATTTGAGAACTCAGCACCTCTTCCTGTAAGTTTAAACATTTACATTTCGAAATTTCTTCACAAACTGCAACTTCATGGCTGTAAAACTATGATAACTATTTACCACAGGTGCCCTCCCACCAAACTGAGTCAGAATTAGAGCATTTTGAGAAGCTGAAATACAGACTTTAAGGTGTCGTTTGGTCACAAAACGACCCCCAGAGCCCATGCCTTTGTTTTGTGGTTCATTTTATAAACCTTTGACTTTAAAGCTGGGCTACCTGACTTTTTTGGGTGCAAATTTGTATGTTTTTTGTTTTCCATCAAAGAGTATCTTGTAAAAGCAGCACTTTCAGACAAAAATGAGACCTCTGTGCGCTGTCTGAGTCTCATAATAAAGTCTTTTGTCTCAAAGTGAGAGCTAAAAGCAGCGCTCTGATTGGCTGGGCTTGGGTGGTCCTCCCCAGTCTCACTTTGTCGCCGGAAAAACCTGTTTTAAAGCTGTGCGCGGGACTGAAAATGAATGCGTGTGGATTTTAAGGATGTGCCACAGGGTTTGTGAGAGCGAGGGACGAGTCAGATTTAAAAACCAGCGTCCGGTTCTGCGGTGTGAAAATCAGGTACCCCAGCTTTAAAGTCTCACAACACACTCAGCTTCTCTTTTATCAAACTGTTTTATCAATAACACGACCGAATTAATGTCACGCTCTTGTTACGGTGTTAGTTCTTTGTCTAAAAGTCAAGGACAGCCCTGGAGGAGTCATTTGCATGTGTTTGAGTATTTCTGTTTTCTACAAAAGGCAACAAACAGGAACTGACTTTGAACAGAGACAAGGACACACCACAGACCAGAGCAGGTGAGACCAGAACTGAACCAGGACTGAACCAGAACTGGACCAGGACTGAATCAGGACTGAACCAAGACTAGACCAGGACTGAACCGGGACTGAACCGGGACTGAACCAGGACTGACCCAGGACTGACCCAGGACTGAACCAGGACTGAACCAGGACTGAACCAGGACTAGACCAGGACTGAACAAGGACTAGACCAGGACTATAGACCAGGACTGAACCAAGACTAGACCAGGACTAGACCAGGACTGAACCGGGACTGAACCAGGACTGAACCAGGACTGAACCAGGACTGAACCAGGACTGGACCAGGACTGAACCAGGACTGAACCAGGACTGAACCAGGACTAGACCAGGACTGAACAAGGACTAGACCAGGACTATAGACCAGGACTGAACCAAGACTAGACCAGGACTAGACCAGGACTGAACCAGGACTGAACCAGGACTGAACCAGGACTGAACCAGGACTGAACCGGGTCTAAACCAAGTCTAAACCAGAACAAAACCAGGTCTAAACCAGGACTGAACCAGGACTAAACTAGGACTGAACCAGGTCTAAACCAGGACTAGACCAGGTCTAAACCAGGTCTAAACTCGGATCAAACCGGGACTAAACCATTTCCAAGAGATAAAATATAAAAGAGGATTGAGGGCCGGATCAGGTCCCTTTGAGGGCCTGATTTGGCCCCTGGGCCTTCAGTTGAACAGCCCTGTTTTATTTTCTTCAAATGCACTTATTTTTGGTTTCATTAAGAGAAGAAAAACTTCAAATGTTTCAAAAATACGCTAAAGTTAACCCTTTCTGACCTTTTTGTATTTATTTTGATCAACTTTGCTCATAAAAGTGGAAAAGTCATTTTAAAGGCACATTCATGGCCTCCTTCAGTTTTCTGTCATTTTACACTTTTTTTTTCCACTGGTGAACAATCACAATTTAATGTCACAGTTTTGTAAAATGTCAATATTTGAGTCTTTTGTGCATTTCATGAATGAACTTGAAGTGAACTTTAAATAATCTATTTTGACTTTTCACCAATTCATAAATGAGTTTGTATTTTAAAATATTTTATTCCATTTCTGCAAATTAAATTTTTAAATTTAGATTTTTTGTTTTCATTAAAATGCATTCAAAAGATGAAGCACCTGCATCTCAAAAAAAGAAAAACTTCAGATATGTTTTGTCTGGTTTGAAAAAAACATTGTGAAACTTTCATTTACAGTTTTGACCGAACTGCATTTCAGCAAAAATATGTGAAAAAACATGGAACATTTGTCACTTTTCTATTGTGCATTGTCTGATGAATGATTTACTGCAGGAGTCTGAAGTGCGAGGGTTGTATAAGTGTACAATATATAATAATATCTATAATAGTCCTGAAAATGACACAACAGCAGCAAAAATGTAAAGTAATGCAGCTGTTCTGTGGAGGTCATTAACAAAGTGTGATTCAAACGATTATATCAAAAACGCACTGAACACAAAGAGATAAAATAAAATGATGGTGGACATTTGTCTTACATTCAACAAATATAAAAGTCTGCAGCGTTTACCAAACGTGAGCTGCACAAAAACTCAAATGACATCAGTGTTTTCCAGTGTTTTTTGGTGGAGAGTTTTATAGAGACCTGGTGGATCCAGTGTTTGGGGCCAAATATGAGCTCCTTTTAGGAACGACACAAGGTGGCACCCTACTCCATTTTGTCACCAACAAAGTATTTGGAAGTGGTGTTACATATAGGCTATGTTTACAAAAAAAAAACACACATATATATATATATATATATATATATATATATATATATATATATATATATATATATATATATATATATATATATATATATATATTTATTTTATTTATTTATTTATTTATTTATTTTTTATTTTTTTTTGATCAATTTTAATAATCTTTTTTTTCAGGAGAAAATGCAGCCTCTTCTGTTTTTGCTTGTGTTTGGTAAGTGAACATTTATTTATTCTCAAGACTTGAACATTTTGTGTTTTCTGTTTATCATCAAGAGCCTGAGTTTGGAAAGAAGAATCACAATCAAAGTTAAATCACAATTTGATTTAGTATAATTACCCAAACTGTGCAATTGTCATGGGTTAATTGTGAGAAAAACTTGTCCATATGAAGCGTCTTAATGTCTCTTTAATTCTGCAGTTTGTGATGAAATTTTGAAAAGTAAAAGTTTAATGTACAGAAGTAGAGCTGAGTTCTAAAACAGAATCCCTCTGTGACGTCATCAAAGAGTGAGATATCGTAGAAAATACAGAGACAAGTTACAGCAGGATCACTCCTCACTTTGGTTTTGACATCGATGAACAAATGGACCACGTCGAACATCTTTGTGTGAAATTGGCCCAAAGACTTTTGTTGAGGCGGCTGAGGCTGTTTGGTGTGACCTTTGACCCTGCACAGTCTGGTCCGGCTGCTTTGGTGCATGAGCTGTGAGGGACACACAACACTGTGTGAGACATTATATGTGACATTACAACAACCTACCGTAACTTAACCATTTTACCGTGAATTAAACATTTTTACCATAATTTAAATTTATTTTTAAGTCAATTTACTGCTAATTTAAGGGTATCTAAAGTTTATTTACAGTTTTACTGCTTTATTTTCACTTTATCTTTCTATTAATTTTACAGTTTTGTAATGTTGTGTTACTTATTAATAGATTATAAGAAGGACACATTTATAATCATTACTTACATTCCTCTCCAGATGTTTTTCACACAGTGGTTCAAATGGAGCCCACTGTCAGGAGCAGAGCTCCAGGGGCCACTAAAGGCCTTAAGTCCTTGTTCTGGTTTGGTTCTGGATCAGTTCTGGTTTAGTCCAAGGAAATCCCAGCTGAAACCTGCAGATGGTTCTTGGGTCTCTGCTGTGTCTGAGATGTTGTTGAAGAATCTTCTCTGGGGATAAAGCACAACAATCGTTAAATGTGTCACACACAGTAGACATGAAACAATAAGATTAGACTCTTTACAGAGGATCATATCACTTACTTTATTTTTCTTGCAGTCTTGGGCAAATGTTGGGAAAATCTGATGAGTCTGTATAAAACAGAAAGGAAAAATGTTACAGAAAAACACAGAGTAAACTCAGCCGTGAGCTCATGAGCATTTACTGTGTCACACGTGCTGCTCCTGGTCACATGATCGTCTTCACGTGGATTCTTTCATATTATTATGGGATCATTTCATGTCCCTCGAGTGTCAAAGGGGCGGGGCTTCCCCTGCTGGAGCTGTTCCGTCTCTGTTCCGTCTCTGCTGCGTCTCTGTTCCGTCTCTGTTCCGTCTCTGCTGCGTCTCTGTTCCGTCTCTGCTGCGTCTCTGTTCCGTCTCTGTTCCGTCTCTGCTGCGTCTCTGTTCCGTCTCTGTTCCGTCTCTGCTGCGTCTCTGTTCCGTCTCTGTTCCGTCTCTGCTGCGTCTCTGATCCGTCTCTGCTGCGTCTCTGTTCCGTCTCTGTTCCGTCTCTGCTGCGTCTCTGTTCCGTCTCTGCGTCTCTGTTCCGTCTCTGCTGCGTCTTTGATCCGTCTCTGCTGCGTCTCTGTTCCGTCTCTGCTGCGTCTCTGTTCCGTCTCTGCTGCGTCTCTGTTCCGTCTCTGTTCCGTCTCTGCTGCGTCTTTGATCTGTCTCTGTTCCGTCTCTGTTCCGTCTCTGCTGCGTCTTTGATCCGTCTCTGTTCCGTCTCTGCTGCGTCTCTGCTGCGTCTCTGTTCCGTCTCTGCTGCGTCTCTGTTCCGTCTCTGCTGCGTCTTTGATCCGTCTCTGCTGCGTCTCTGTTCCGTCTCTGATCCGTCTCTGCTGCGTCTCTGTTCCGTCTCTGTTCAAGTCTCTGTTCCGTCTGGCTCTCTCTGCGTCTCTGTTCCGTCTCTGTTCCGTCTCTGTTCCGTCTCTGCTGCGTCTTTGATCCGTCTCTGTTCCGTCTCTGCTGCGTCTCTGTTCCGTCTCTGTTCCGTCTCTGCTGCGTCTTTGATCCGTCTCTGTTCCGTCTCTGCTGCGTCTCTGCTGCGTCTTTGATCCGTCTCTGCTGCGTCTCTGTTCCGTCTCTGATCCGTCTCTGCTGCGTCTCTGTTCCGTCTCTGTTCCGTCTCTGTTCCGTCTCTGCTGCGTCTCTGTTCCGTCTCTGTTCCGTCTCTGTTCCGTCTCTGCTGCGTCTTTGATCCGTCTCTGTTCCGTCTCTGATGCGTCTCTGCTGCGTCTGTGATCCGTCTCTGTTCCGTCTCTGTTCCGTCTCTGCTGCGTCTCTGTTCCGTCTCTGTTCTGTCTCTGCTGCGTCTTTGATCCGTCTCTGTTCCGTCTCTGTTCCGTCTCTGCTGCGTCTCTGCTGCGTCTCTGTTCCGTCTCTGTTCCGTCTCTGCTGCGTCTCTGTTCCGTCTCTACGTCTCTGTTCCGTCTCTGCTGCGTCTCTGCTGCGTCTTTGATCCGTCTCTGTTCCATCTCTGCTGCGTCTCTGTTCCGTCTCTGCTGCGTCTCTGTTCCGTCTCTGTTCCGTCTCTGTTCCGTCTCTGTTCCGTCTCTGCTGCGTCTCTGTTCCGTCTCTGTTCCGTCTCTGCTGCGTCTCTGTTCCGTCTCTGTTCTGTCTCTGCTGTGTCTCTGTTCCGTCTCTGTTCCGTCTCTGCTGTGTCTCTGTTCCGTCTCTGCTGCGTCTCTGTTCCGTCTCTGCTGCGTCTCTGTTCCGTCTCTGTTCCGTCTCTGTTCCGTCTCTGCTGTGTCTCTGTTCCGTCTCTGTTCCGTCTCTGTTCTGTCTCTGCTGCGTCTCTGTTCCGTCTCTGCTGTGTCTCTGTTCCGTCTCTGCTGTGTCTCTGTTCCGTCTCTGCTGCGTCTCTGTTCCGTCTCTGCGTCTCTGTTCCGTCTCTGCTGCGTCTCTGTCTCCGCTCTGCTGCTCGTCTCTGTTCCGTCTCTGCTGCGTCTCTGTTCCGTCTCTGTTCTGTCTGCTGCGTCTCTGTTCCGTCTCTGTTCCGTCTCTTGCGTCTCTGTTCCGTCTCTGCTGTCTCTGTGTCTCTGTTGTCTCTGTTCTGTCTCTGCCGTCTCGCCTCTGTTCCGCCTCTGCTGCGCCTCTGTTCCGTCTCTGCTGCGCGCCTCTGTTCCGCCTCTGTTCCGCCTCTGCCGCGCTCTCTGTTCCGCCTCTGCTTCCGCTCTCTGCTCTGTTCCGCCTCTGCTGCGCCTCTGTTCCGCCTCTGCTGCCTCTGTTCCGCCTCTGCCGCGCCTCTGTTCCGCCTCTGCTGTGTCTCTGTTCCGCCTCTGTTCTGTCTCTGCTGCGTCTCTGTTCCGTCTCTGCCGCGCCTCTGTTCCGCCTCTGCTGCGCCTCTGCTGTTCCGTCTCTGTTCCGCCTCTGCTGCGTCTCTGTTCTCACGTCTCTGCTGCGTCTCTGCTGCCTCTGTTCCGTCTCTGCTCGTCTCTGTTCCGTCTCTGCTCGCGCCTCTGTTCCGTCTCTGCGTCTCTGTTCCGTCTCTGCGTCTCTGTTCCGTCTCTGTTCCGTCTCTGCTGGCGCCTCTGTTCCGTCTCTGCTGCGTCTCGTCTCTGTTCCGTCTCTGCTGCGTCTCTGTTCCGCTCTGTTCCGCCTCTGCCGCGCCTCTGTTCCGTCTCTGCTCGTCTCTGTTCCGCTCTGCCCGTCTCTGTTCCGTCTGCTGCTGCGTCTGTTCCGTCTCTGTTCCGTCTCTGCTGCGTCTCTGTTCCGTCTCTGATCCGTCTCTGCGTCTCTGCTGTGTCTCTGTTCCGTCTCTGCCGCGCTTCTGTTCCGCTCATCTCTGTTCCGCTCTGTGTGTCTCTGTTCCGCCTCTGCTGCTCTGTTCCTGTTCTGCTGTCTGTTCCGTCTCTGTTCCGCCTCTGTTCCGCCTCTGCCGCGCCTCTGATCCGTCTCTTTCTCTGCATCTCTGTTCCTGCCTCTGCCGCGCCTCTGTTCCGCCTCTGCTGTGTCTCTGTTCCGCTCTGCTGTGTCTCTGTTCCGCCTCTGTTCTCTGTTCCTCTGCTGCCTCTGATCCGTCTGTTCCGCTCTCTGCGCCTCTGTTCCGTCTCTGTTCGTCTCTGTTCCGTCTCTGTTCCGCTGTCTCTGCTGCGTCTCTGTTCCGTCTCTGTTCCGTCTCTGCTGCGTCTCTGTTCCGTCTCTGCTGCGTCTCTGTTCCGTCTCTGCTGCGTCTCTGTTCCGTCTCTGCTGCGTCTCTGTTCCGTCTCTGCTGTGTCTCTGTTCCGTCTCTGTTCCGTCTCTGCTGCGTCTCTGTTCCGTCTCTGTTCCGTCTCTGCTGCGTCTCTGTTCCGTCTCTGTTCCGTCTCTGCTGCGTCTCTGTTCCGTCTCTGCTGTGTCTCTGTTCCGTCTCTGTTCTGTCTCTGCTGTGTCTCTGTTCCGTCTCTGTTCCGTCTCTGCTGTGTCTCTGTTCCGTCTCTGTTCCGTCTCTGCTGCGTCTCTGTTCCGTCTCTGTTCCGTCTCTGTTCCGTCTCTGCTGCGTCTCTGTTCCGTCTCTGTTCCGTCTCTGCTGCGTCTCTGTTCCGTCTCTGCTGCGTCTCTGTTCCGTCTCTGCTGCGTCTCTGTTCCGTCTCTGTTCCGTCTCTGCTGCGTCTCTGTTCCGTCTCTGCTGCGTCTCTGCTGCGTCTCTGTTCCGTCTCTGCTGCGTCTCTGTTCCGTCTCTGATCCGTCTCTGCTGCGTCTCTGTTCCGTCTCTGCTGTGTCTCTGTTCCGTCTCTGTTCCGTCTCTGTTCCGTCTCTGTTCTGTCTCTGCTGCGTCTCTGTTCCATCTCTGCTGCGTCTCTGCTGCGTCTCTGTTCCGTCTCTGCTGTGTCTCTGTTCCGTCTCTGTTCTGTCTCTGCTGCGTCTCTGTTCCGTCTCTGTTCCGTCTCTGTTCCGTCTCTGCTGCGTCTCTGTTCCGTCTCTGCTGCGTCTCTGCTGCGTCTCTGTTCCGTCTCTGTTCCGTCTCTGCTGCGTCTCTGTTCCGTCTCTGCTGCGTCTCTGTTCCGTCTCTGTTCCGTCTCTGCTGCGTCTCTGCTGCGTCTCTGTTCCGTCTCTGTTCCGTCTCTGCTGCGTCTCTGTTCCGTCTCTGTTCCGTCTCTGTTCTGTCTCTGCTGCGTCTCTGTTCCGTCTCTGTTCCGTCTCTGTTCCGTCTCTGCTGCGTCTCTGTTCCGTCTCTGTTCCGTCTCTGCTGTGTCTTTGATCCGCCTCTGTTCCGTCTCTGCTGCGTCTCTGCTGTGTCTTTGATCCGCCTCTGTTCCGTCTCTGCTGCGTCTCTGCTGTGTCTTTGATCCGCCTCTGTTCCGTCTCTGTTCCGTCTCTGCTGCGTCTCTGTTCCGTCTCTGCTGCGTCTCTGCTGCGTCTCTGCTGCGTCTCTGTTCCGTCTCTGATCCGTCTCTGTTCCGTCTCTGTTCCGTCTCTGTTCCGTCTCTGCTGCGTCTTTGATCCGTTTCTGCTTCTTTCCACTTTCCCTTCGACTTTCCACTTGTAAAACGAATTGACAAAGACTATAAACAGGATTCTCCATGATGTTTGAGCACAGAAATTAAGCCTTTAGTGTGATTTTACCGCGGGTCCGCGCCGCTTCACGTGTCCGTTACTATTAATAAATGCAGTAACAGTTTAAACTTTATCTCCGGAACTAACGGGGCCAGAAACATGAAATAAAGTTTGAGAAAGAGCTCAGAATCTCCTCTAAAAGTGTGTAAAATGTCAGGGCTCAAAGGCAAAGGCATCTTTGTGTGCGTCGTGTCAAAGTGTCCTGTGCCCACAGCTGTGTGTGGATTAAATAAATTAACGTCAGATAAAGACTTTATTTCAACACAAAAGTGACAGAACGCTGTAAAGCTCAACTATTTCTAGAATAAAAGGTTTTGTCTCTAGATATTGACATGAGAAACATTATTAGGGCCAAAATCTGAGTTAAAATAGCTAATGACATGACAGTTAAGCTAAGTTAGCATTAGCTCAACAGTGTGGACTGTTTGGATTAATTAGGCGATTTATTTTAACTGAAACTTCATAAAAATGGATTGTGCTCAAACTTAACAGTAGATTTTGTCCCTAAAGACAGTTGAAATGGAGAAATTCTTCTTGTTTCAGTCGATCTGAGCTCAAACTGCAGACTCATAAATTTACTTTGGATGAACTTACTTTTTCCAACAGGTTATTTATTTATTTTTTTACTTTTACTTTTACTTTTACTTTTAATTTAATTTATTATTATTATTATTATTTATTTATTTATTTGTGGGTTTCCCTTGCCGAGAAAGAGGGTCAATTGTCAAATATTTCAACTGCTTTCTACCTGTGGCCCGTCGAGGCAACTGTTGTGATTTTGGGCGCTACTAAAATAAACTGAATTGAATTCATGTGAAGGAAGCAGAAAATACTGTACTAGTGTCATTTCAATAATATATAATTCATATTCAAATTTCAATCCCACTATGCATTGCTATTAACAGTAAACTACAGTTTTTTCATTAAAAACTGTAGTTACCGTTATTTTGTCACTTTGAATCTTATGCACATTTGAATCAACAGTAAATAACTGTTTTTGTTTTTTTACTTTGTTTTTTAACAGCAATTTCTTACAGCGTCGACCTACATCAGTGTAGCTTAAACTATGGTGCCTCATGAGCTTTCAAGTTTTCTGAAATGCACATTATAAAATTCACTCAGCGTTTAATTGCTGCTGCATTATGATTTACCTTTCCTTCAGGACTTTTAATGTAAATCTGAATGGATCGTAACTTATTCATATTTTTGTCATCTCTATCTAAATTGCTGTGTGTATTTTGTACCAGATGTGACAGGGCTCATCAGCCACACAAGTGTGCTGGGTTTTAGTCCAGAAGTAGACATCGTGGATGCTGAAACTCTGCATGTAATTGTCCTCTTGGGACAATAAACTTGACCTTACCACGTGACACATTTTTCTGACAGTTTAAACCATTGTTCAACAAAATAAAGATGTTATCAGGGATTATTTATTGTCAAGTCATAACTATTGTGTAAAGTATATGTTTGTTGGCCCTTTACAGTGGTTGCTATGGTAACAGTTGTAGACACACCTCTAACTATGTCATGTTTGTGCTGTGTTCAACAGGAAGTGATAAACACAAACTGGGAACAAATAATGTCATCTTAAACTCTTAAACACAATCATGTTCACTACATTTTAGCCCAAAGTGTGTGGAATCTGTTAGATGCACTTTTAAGTTCTATAGACCCTTTAAAATGTGACGTCATCAAATTCCAGAAGCGACTGGAGGCAAAATGAAGTCGTCTGTAAATGTTTGAATTATTGTCTCACATTAGATCTAAATTCTATGGTTTGAAGTATTTGTTTTGGAAAAAAGCAACACATTTGAATTTCCAGAGTAGAAAGGTCAGTTAGTTTGCTTTTCTATAACAAACCATGGGCAAAATACAATGTTCTAGCCTTAAAATTTTATTTTAGCTTCAAAAGAATCTAATTTATGGAATAGTATCTAATATATCTCTAAATAAAATTAAAAATGATTGTGGGCTCAACATTTCTGTGAGTATTTTTCCAGTAAAACCCATAAATCTGGATTGTTCCTTCATCAAAAATGCAAATCATCATCATAATTTCCTTAAATATGATGTAAAATACAATAATAAATGTGTTTAAAGCAGCTCTGATGTCACTCACATGTGTCTGAGGCTGAAACTGACACTAAATCATCTACATTTTTCATATTTTGTGATATTCTGAGGTTAATCCCAGTTTCTCAGTGAAATCACATTATGCTGCACTTCACTTTTGCCTCCGTTCTGAATTTACAATGTTTTTGTTTCAAACTGTTAAAGGGTCTATACTTTCTTGCTCTTGTGTTATATTCTGTTGCTGTGGCAGTTGCAGCGGCCATCTTGCGAGTGCAAAAAGGGCAAGGATTTATATTAAATTAATATTCACCCTAAAAACACTGCACTGGTCTGTATTTTATGCAGAACTGTTGTTCGTTTTTTTTGTTCACATTTGTGTGGTTGGACATGAGCGTTAGACAAAGTACAGACAGAAAGTCCAATTATCAAATTATGTATCGCAAATGTAGGATTAAAAAGAGTTTGTCTGAGTTCTTTAGTAGAATTTGACGACACAAGATGGCTGCCAGAGCTGGACATTGGTTATTATGTGTTGCCATGGTGACGTTCTCTCGAGCCCTTAACTCTGTGGTTTTTCAGATTTCTGTTTTATTTCGAATGTTAAAGTCCCTGCGTGTTTAAAATGAATATGTTGAACTGAACAGTGATCTCACTGCTTTCAAAATAAAAGCCATAAATCTTTTAGTCTTGTTAGAGCTGCACGATTTGGGAAAGTTATTTAGCTGTGATTTTTCAGTTTTGTTTCACATTTTAAAGACAACCAGAAGAATTGACAAAGAGCCTGAAATATGAACTGACAAATTAATAAAAGGTTTCAGAACATTTTTGTCTCACTTTGTCCGTTTGTGTTGCTTTTAATTGAGTTCTTAACAATTAGTCGTGTGTTTGTCACTTTTAGTTGCGTTTGTTACTTTTAGTCACGTATTTGTCGCTTTTGGCTGCGTTTTTGTCATGTTTTTGATGCTTTTATTTACCTTTTAGTCACTTTTAGTTGCGTTTGTCTCTTGTTGCGTTTGTTACTTTTAGTCACTTTTAGTTTATTATTTTTAGTCAAATTTTTATCACTTTTAGTAGCGTTTTTGTCGCTTTTAGTTTCGATTTTGTAACTTTGAGTCAAATTTTTATTAATTTTAGTCACATTTTTGTCAGTTTTGTCAGTATTAGTTACATTTTTTCACTCGCCGTGTTTTTGTCGCTTTTTTATCACATTTGTTAAAACATGTTCTGAATATAAGCGACAAAACTCCAGTCAAATTGAGTGTTGTGTGTCTTTTTTCTCTGGACTTGAACATGAAGTCTGACAATGACGATGTGTTTTTATCGGTGCAGGTCAGATCTCGGCGTCTCAAAGCCGCGTGTACCACTTTATAAACGAGAGTAAGACGTGGGATGAAGCTCAGACGTTCTGCAAAAACTACTACACCGACCTGGCCACAGTGAGAAACATGACGGACCTGGAGAGAGTGAGCGCTGCTGCAGCCGGACAAACAGACGTGTGGATTGGACTTCATCAGATCAATCCCGCAGACAGGAAGTGGCACTGGTCTGAGCCCCAGGTCGAGTACAAAGAAGGAGAGGCTACGTGGTCCCAAGGGGAACCCAATGATGTCGGAGGGAAACAAAACTGTGTGGTAACGACAGCCTCGCACCAGTGGACCGATGAGTCATGTGACAAACAATATCCTTTTATCTGCTACAACGGTGAGGACATTGTTGTTACTTTTTATACACTAATAAATACTTTATTCATTTGATATTTCTATTCTATTGGCTGTTTATACATGAGACAGGACAATACTTGCAGTAAAATCTACTGTAGGCCTAACGATTATGTTGGTAATCAATTAGTCTGGCGATTATTCTTTCGATTCATCGATCAGTTGTTTGGAATGTGAAGTGCCCATGAATATAAGATTTTTATTGAGATATTCGTCTTATTACTCCTACTAATTTAGCAATCGAATAATTGTTTTGTTGATTATACACAGACTTCAAAGCATGCCGTGTGCTCAGGAAAGAGGTTTTATGGATCTTGGGTCGGTTGTTTTGGGTAGTGGGAGGCTTGGACACTTATTGCTCTTTGAAAATCTGTCACTTTATCAAAAACATAAAATAATCACATTTTCTTTTTCATTTGGATGTAATTCCTGATCTGTCTGAGTGATAAAACCTCTGTCCTGAGCACACGGCACGCTTTGAAGTCTGTGTATAATCCACAAAACGATTATTAAGTCACTAAATTAGTTGACAAAGATCTCAGCAATTAGCTGTTAATTAATTGATTAACTTGTTTCAGCCCTAGTCTCCTGCATTATTTCTGAACTAGTCTCTTCTTCTCCAGCGTCATCCAACACTACTGTCCGGGTTAAGGACTCAAAAACCTGGCCCGAGGCTCAGCAGATCTGCAGAAAAGACCACACTGACCTGATGAGTGGACTGGACCAGCAGAGACTGTTTAAGGGCCTAAACAATCCCTGTAAACTGTGTTGGATCGGTCTGTCCCGGGACTCCTGGGGCTGGTCAGACGGGAGCAGCTCCTCCTTCAGAAACTGGAACAAGGACGTCAATCCAGAGACGACAGACGGAAAATGTGCCAAACTGACGACTGAGGGTCGATGGGAAAGCGACGACTGCGGCCAAAACAAACGCTTCATCTGTCATGATGGTGAGTGAATGACATTCTGTATCCTGTGTAACTTTTCAGATGGAGGGTGCGCCACCTGCTTGTCTGGAGAGGTTATTGCTTTGCCTGGAATGTTCCACAGTATGAGATTAAACATTACGAAAACTGTCAAACTGAGGACAAATGGGTGAGATGTTTAGAGAAGATTTTGAATCGTTATGAGGCGATGGTGAAATCATTCCCCAAATGAAAACCCAAATCCACATTTGCAGCTTGATTAATGTGAGGCTTGACTCACTACAGTCTGTTTAGTTACAGGAAGCCACTTCTCGTCTGGAGTTTTGTAAATCCTGTAAAATGTTCTGTCTTTCTTCTGCCCTCCATCATTTGTACAAAAGTAACCCACAATCTCTGAAACTCTGATCAAGTGACTTCAGCGACAGAGCTCCCCCTGCAGGTCAAAATGCACTGCCAGTAAAAGTGAAATAATAAAGTACAATATAAAATAAAGTACAATCACATACAAAAACACTTATTACTTAACACTTACCTCAAAATATAAAGAAGAGAGCCAGAGTTTCTCAGGAGAGTTGTCTTCGGGTCGACGTCAGTTGCAAGTTGCAGCTGGTTTTCCGCTCAGAGACAGCAGGGGGCGACGGCGGGGGCTTCAAACGCCCCGAAAATACATTTACAACCACCACATGGACTTATGAAGACGTTTAGTAAGGGACCCAGTTGGCTGCTTTAAATGCAGGTTAGTTTAAAGGCCATTCTCCGCCACCATCACTGCCACTGGAGTCTGGTGGTGCATGCTGGGATAGCCCGACCACCACAGCAGGAGCTCTATTGACATTACTCCGAAGGTTGCCGCGGGCGCCGCTATCTTTTTTCTGTTGTGTTAGTTTGCTTAGGGCAGACAAAATCGGTGCAGTGTGACTTGTTGTTGCTCGTGTTCATTAAACATTTCACACTTTATATAATGTTTAAGGGGCGGGACTTTTCCCTCGTTTCCTATTTGAGCGAACACCATTAGTGTCAAACCGGAAGTGCGCTTACTACAGGAATGTGGATCTGTGGTAAAGAGCGGCAAAAGTGGGCGGAGCTGAATAAGGTAAATTATTCCGGAAGTTGCCATGGGCGCCGCCATCTTGTTTCCGTTGTAGTTTACACGGGGCAGACGAGCTCAACAGAAAATAAGTTCTACATGGACTAAAAACCCGTTTTCAGGCCTCAGGAAATCATTTTACACAAATCAATCTACTTTATATCATGTTTTAGCGAGATACTTTTCCCTTGTTTATTTCCGTGAGCACCGTTTGTGTCAAAGTCCCTTTACTACAAGAGTGCGGATCATAGACATAAAAAGAGGCAAAAGTGGGCGGGGCAGAATAAGGTGGACAGGGCTGCATTACTCTGTCAGAGCTCTCTGTCTTTGATTTCCCCCAAAATAACTTTTTTAACCCTTTTGTAACGTTTCCCGCCGCACAGACCTCTTCATCCTGGTGAAAAAGAACTACACCTGGGAGGAGGCTCTGGTCCACTGCAGACGCCGGCACCGCGACCTGGCCTGGTTCATCGACAGATCGCCACACCTGCAGGCGATGGTCCGGGAGAGAGCCAAGATGGCCGACAGCGACGTGGTGTGGGTGGGGCTGCACTACGCCTGCTTTTTTCAGGCTTGGCTCTGGGTCAACGGTCACTACGTCGACGACAAGAACGTGAACTGGAAAGAGCCCGGAGAGAATGGCTGTGGCGTGGCTGGAGCCGTGGAGAGAGGAGGATACAAGTGGGTCAAGAGGGATTTGGGGGAAAAATACAACTTTATCTGTGTTCGTTAATGTGTGCCGGACGTGTGAGTCAAGGGTTTGGGGAAAGTGGATAGAATGCACTGCAGGGGCGGACGGCAAAAACAATCTGGGCCATGGGTTAGTTTTTCTCAATCGTTTTGACACATTTTTTGAACGTTGGTTAAAGGTCCTGTACCTGATTTTTACTGTTCTGAAACACAAAAAACAGAACTAGTCGATGTTAAAGTCTTTCCATCAGTCACATGTATCTCTCACGCTCCTAATGCAGTCCCAGCATCATGAATATTGACCTCCATGAGTTTAGAAGCACTTTTTCATGAGTTTCTGACCCCAGAGCGTCTCCTCCGACCGGCGAGTCATTTCCGGTCCTGCACTCAATACAAACACTTTACGGTACCAGCGCGCTAGCATTTGTTTACAGCTACGGGACACTTATCAGGCTTATCATTTACCGGGATTTGAAAACTCCCGAGAACCTTCATATAGACTTTAGACTCTAGAAGAAAATGTTTTTTCAGCCGGCCCTGGAGTAGGGCTTGAGACTTGTCCTAAAACAAAGAAAACTCTTCCTCTTTTTTCCGTTGTATTAGTTCACACGGGGCAGAGCTCAAGAGGAAATAAGTTCTGAACCAATTGAAGGCCTCCAAGAGACATGATCCCACATGCCAAAAATATTTTAAAAATGTATCTCTTGTTATTGGTTTAGTCCTGGTTTAGTCCTGGTTTAGTATATTTTGGTCCCTGGTTTAGTTCTGGTTTAGTGATGGTTTAGTCCTGGTTCATATCTGGTTCAATCCTGGTTTAGTCCTGGTTCAGTCCTGGTTTAGACCTGGTTTAGTCCTGGTTCAGTCCTGGTTTAGACCTGGTTTAGTCCTGGTTTAGCCCTGGTTTAGACCTGTTTCAGTCCTGGTTTAGACCTGGTTCAGTCCTGGTTCGGTCCTGGTTCAGTCCTGGTTCAGTCCTGGTTCAGTCCTGGTTTAGTGCTGGTTTAGTCCTGGTTTATATCTGGTTCAGTCCTGGTTTAGACCTGTTTCAGTCCTGGTTTAGTGCTGGTTCAGTCCTGGTTTAGACCTGGTTTAGACCTGGTTCAGTCCTGGTTTAGTCCTGGTTTAGACCTGGTTCAGTCCTGGTTTTGTGCTGGTTTACTCCTGGTTTAGTCCTGGTTTAGTCCTGGTTTAGTCCTGCTTTAGACCTGGTTCAGTCCAAGTTCAGTCCTGGTTTAGTCCTGGTTCAGTCCTGGTTCAGTCCTGGTTTAGTGCTGGTTTAGTCCTGGTTTATATCTGGTTCAGTCCTGGTTTAGACCTGGTTTAGTCCTGGTTCAGTCCTGGTTTAGACCTGGTTTAGACCTGGTTCAGTCCTGGTTCAGTGCTGGTTTAGTCCTGGTTTATATCTGGTTCAGTCCTGGTTTAGACCTGGTTTAGTCCTGGTTCAGTCCTGGTTTAGACCTGGTTCAGTCCTGGTTCAGTGCTGGTTTAGTCCTGGTTTATATCTGGTTCAGTCCTGGTTTAGACCTGGTTTAGTCCTGGTTCAGTCCTGGTTTAGACCTGGTTTAGACCTGGTTCAGTCCTGGTTTAGTCCTGGTTCAGTCCTGGTTTAGACCTGGTTTAGTCCTGGTTTTGTGCTGGTTTAGTCCTGGTTTAGTCCTGCTTTAGACCTGGTTCAGTCCTGGTTTAGTGCTGGTTTAGTCCTGGTTTAGTCCTGGTTTAGTCCTGGTTTAGCCCTGTTTTAGACCTGGTTCAGTCAAGGTTCAGTCCTGGTTTAGTCCTGGTTTAGTCCTGGTTCAGTCCTGGTTTAGTGCTGGTTTAGTCCTGGTTTATATCTGGTTCAGTCCTGGTTTAGACCTGGTTTAGTCCTGGTTCAGTCCTGGTTTAGTCCTGGTTCAGTCCTGGTTTAGTCCTGGTTTAGTCCTGGTTTAGACCTGGTTCAGTCCTGGTTCAGTCCTGGTTTAGACCTGGTTCAGTCCTGGTTTAGTGCTGGTTTAGTCCTGGTTTATATCTGGTTCAGTCCTGGTTTAGTCCTGGTTTACTCCTGGTTTACTCCTGGTTTAGGCCTGGTTGAGTCCTGGTTTAGTCCTGGTTTAGATCTGGTTCAGTCCTGGTTTAGTTCTGGTTTAGTCCTGGTTTAGTCCTGGTTTAGCCCTGGTTCAGTCCTGGTTCAGTGCTGGTTTAGTCCTGGTTTATATCTGGTTCAGTCCTGGTTTAGACCTGGTTTAGTCCTGGTTCAGTCCTGGTTTAGACCTGGTTTAGACCTGGTTCAGTCCTGGTTTAGTCCTGGTTCAGTCCTGGTTTAGACCTGGTTTAGTCCTGGTTTTGTGCTGGTTTAGTCCTGGTTTAGTCCTGCTTTAGACCTGGTTCAGTCCTGGTTTAGTGCTGGTTTAGTCCTGGTTTAGTCCTGGTTTAGTCCTGGTTTAGCCCTGTTTTAGACCTGGTTCAGTCAAGGTTCAGTCCTGGTTTAGTCCTGGTTTAGTCCTGGTTCAGTCCTGGTTTAGTGCTGGTTTAGTCCTGGTTTATATCTGGTTCAGTCCTGGTTTAGTCCTGGTTTAGTCCTGGTTCAGTCCTGGTTTAGTCCTGGTTCAGTCCTGGTTTAGTCCTGGTTTAGTCCTGGTTTAGACCTGGTTCAGTCCTGGTTAAGTCCTGGTTTAGACCTGGTTCAGTCCTGGTTTAGTGCTGGTTTAGTCCTGGTTTAGTCCTGGTTTATATCTGGTTCAGTCCTGGTTTAGTCCTGGTTTACTCCTGGTTTACTCCTGGTTTAGGCCTGGTTCAGTGCTGGTTTAGTCCTGGTTTATATCTGGTTCAGTCCTGGTTTAGACCTGGTTTAGTCCTGGTTCAGTCCTGGTTTAGACCTGGTTCAGTCCTGGTTCAGTGCTGGTTTAGTCCTGGTTTATATCTGGTTCAGTCCTGGTTTAGACCTGGTTTAGTCCTGGTTCAGTCCTGGTTTAGACCTGGTTTAGACCTGGTTTAGACCTGGTTCAGTCCTTGTTTAGTCCTGGTTCAGTCCTGGTTTAGACCTGGTTTAGTCCTGGTTTTGTGCTGGTTTAGTCCTGGTTTAGTCCTGCTTTAGACCTGGTTCAGTCCTGGTTTAGTCCTGGTTCAGTCCTGGTTTAGACCTGGTTTAGTCCTGGTTTTGTGCTGGTTTAGTCCTGGTTTAGTCCTGCTTTAGACCTGGTTCAGTCCTGGTTTAGTGCTGGTTTAGTCCTGGTTTAGTCCTGGTTTAGTCCTGGTTTAGCCCTGTTTTAGACCTGGTTCAGTCAAGGTTCAGTCCTGGTTTAGTCCTGGTTTAGTCCTGGTTCAGTCCTGGTTTAGTGCTGGTTTAGTCCTGGTTTATATCTGGTTCAGTCCTGGTTTAGACCTGGTTTAGTCCTGGTTCAGTCCTGGTTTAGTCCTGGTTCAGTCCTGGTTTAGTCCTGGTTTAGTCCTGGTTTAGACCTGGTTCAGTCCTGGTTCAGTCCTGGTTTAGACCTGGTTCAGTCCTGGTTTAGTGCTGGTTTAGTCCTGGTTTAGTCCTGGTTTATATCTGGTTCAGTCCTGGTTTAGTCCTGGTTCAGTCCTGGTTTAGACCTGGTTTAGTCCTGGTTTTGTGCTGGTTTAGTCCTGGTTTAGTCCTGCTTTAGACCTGGTTCAGTCCTGGTTTAGTGCTGGTTTAGTCCTGGTTTAGTCCTGGTTTAGTCCTGGTTTAGCCCTGTTTTAGACCTGGTTCAGTCAAGGTTCAGTCCTGGTTTAGTCCTGGTTTAGTCCTGGTTCAGTCCTGGTTTAGTGCTGGTTTAGTCCTGGTTTATATCTGGTTCAGTCCTGGTTTAGACCTGGTTTAGTCCTGGTTCAGTCCTGGTTTAGTCCTGGTTCAGTCCTGGTTTAGTCCTGGTTTAGTCCTGGTTTAGACCTGGTTCAGTCCTGGTTCAGTCCTGGTTTAGACCTGGTTCAGTCCTGGTTTAGTGCTGGTTTAGTCCTGGTTTAGTCCTGGTTTATATCTGGTTCAGTCCTGGTTTAGTCCTGGTTTACTCCTGGTTTACTCCTGGTTTAGGCCTGGTTCAGTCCTGGTTTAGCCCTGGTTTAGACCTGGTTTACTCCTGGTTTACTCCTGGTTTAGACCTGGTTCAGTCCTGGTTTAGTCCTGGTTTAGTGCTGGTTTAGTACTGGTCTGGTCCTGGTTTAGTCCTAATGAAATGATTAAACATCTTCAGGAGCAGATGTCATTGTTTCCACATTAAAGCCGATATGTTGAGAGCAAACTGACCAAAAATAACAAAAAAATGAAAACATGAAGTTTTGCCTTTAGTGTCGCGCTTCAAATGCAGTCAAAGGTTTTAGTGCAGTTTGAAGTCTGACTGTCGTTTATTTTAGCCTGAACTTTAAACTGTATTTGTTGTTGTCCCGGGACACATGCAAAGTCCACACAGAAACACCATTGTGTCGTGGCTTCAGACTCGCTGTGCTGCCATTTCTGTCCGTGAATTTGATAAGATCATTTGCCGCGGCGTCACTCTCGCATCAGAAACGAGGAAATGTCCCCAGATTCAAATGTTTCATGAAAGCAGCATTCAGCAATTCTTGGAAACACAAGAGCGAGACGATCTTCTTGTATTAAATAGGATTAAACAGGCTGTACATGTCCAGGACTTGGACACAGATATTAAATGTACATTTAAATGTTCCTGGTCTCTGTCTGGTCCACACACGGCCCAAACAGAGAGCGTGGCCCACTATTGGTTGGGGCCCAAAACATTGCTTCGGTGTTTTTCAACATTTTTGAGTCAATGCAAAGTTTTTAGCTTGAACAAATGCCATGGCACACACCAACTAAAATATAACCAAATCAAACATTTTAGAAGAATTTAAAATTTTTTACTTAACCTTTATTTAAACAGGAAAATCTCATTGAGTTTACTAATCTCTTTTTCAACGAAGTCCCAGCGAAATTATACATTAACATAAATTTAGACAATCACATGAAACAAATTCCCTAAAACAGTTTCAAATGATAGATCTCATGAGAGTGCAGAGAATATTGTCCATCTTTGTGGTTGAATTTATGCCCAGAGAAATGGAGAGGACCCATAGTTCCTTTGTAAATAAATAATGTCCACTCCATTATCAGCTTCTTTGTGGAAAAGGTGATTGCTTTTCTTTCTTTCCCAGTCCACTCTTGATTACTTGCAGTTATATTGTGTGTGTTTGGTGGGCCACAAACACAGTCTTGTTTAGGGCCTCCACGTCCCTAGAGCCGGCCCTGCACGAAGAGCTTAAAGAAAGTCGCTCTGACAGGTTCAACCACACATTTGACTAAAACAAAGTGAACATGATTATATTTAAGACTAAGATTAAAAGATTAAGTTGAAAAGACTAAACATTTTGCCTTTTTGTCCCAGTTTGTGTAAAGTTTATATTGTCACTTCCTGTTTGAACATGAGCTCAAATATGACATAGTTAGATGTAATTCTACAACTGTTACCATAGCAACCCGACTGTAAACAACAGTTATGAATTGACAATTAATATTATTTTGTTGAATAATGGTTTAAACTGTCAAAGAATTGTGTCAGCTGTGAATAAACTGTCAATGCCACGTCGCTTTTTGATGACATCACAGAGGGATTCACGACTTACTGTCATTTTAAACTGCGTCTTCACGGACGTAAAACTATGATAAATATTTACCACAGGTGCCCTCCCACCGAACTAAGTCAGAATTAGAGCATTTTGAGAAGCTGAAATACAGACTTTAACCTCAGCCAAGACATTTAGCTTCTCTTTAATCAAACAAGACACACAACTTGATTTATCTGCACTCTTCTCTTTGAAAATATATTATGATGTTTTTGTTTTTGATCTGTTTAGTGATTTTATTCTGTTGTGTAAAGCACTTTGAATTGTCTTGTGTACAAATTGTGCTCCACAAATAAACCTGCCTTGTATAATCAATAAAACGACCTAATTAATGTCACCCTCGTTACACTGTCATCTCCTCGTCTAAAAGTTGTACATGTTTGAGAACTTCTGTTTTCTCTAAAAGGCAACAAACGGGGCATTGAATTTGAGCGCATGTTAATGTGTCAAAAAGTCCCTCGTAATTTTTCCTGAAAACGTATTTTCATATTCAAATTCAGAAGAGAAGGGCCAGTTTGAAATAAAACAGAAAACACAGAACGGAGCAGAAGATCCACAGCAGCCCCCGAGGTAAGAGCTTTAACCAGGACTGAACCAGGACTGAACCAAGACTAAACCAGGACTGAACCAGGACTGAACCAGGACTGAACCAGGACTGAACCAGGACTGAACCAGGACTGAACCAGGACTGAACCAAGACTAAACCAGGACTAAACCAGGACTGAACCAGGACTGAACCAGGACTGAACCAGGACTGAACCAGGACTGAACCAGGACTGAACCGGGACTGAACCGGGACTGAACCGGGACTGAACCAGGACTAAACCAGGACTGAACCAGGACTAAACCAGGACTGAACTAGGACTGAACCAGGACTAAACCAGGACTGAACCAGGACTAAACCAGGACTGAACCAGGACTGAACCAGGACTGAACCAGGACTGAACCAGGACTGAACCAGGACTGAACCAGGACTGAACCAAGACTAAACCAGGACTAAACCAGGACTGAACCAGGACCGAACCAGGACTGAACCAGGACTAAACCAGGACTGAACCAGGACTGAACCAGGACTAAACCAGGACTAAACCAGGACTGAACCAGGACTGAACCAGGACTGAACCAGGACTAAACCAGGACTAAACCAGGACTGAACCAGGACTAAACCAGGACTGAACCAGGACTGAACCAGGACTGAACCAGGACTAAACCAGGACTGAACCAGGACTGAACCAAGACTAAACCAGGACTGAACCAAGACTGAACCAAGACTGAACCAGGACTGAACCAGGACTGAACTAGGTCTAAACCAGGACTGAACCAGGACTAAACCAGGACTGAACCAGGACTGAACCAAGACTGAACCAGGACTGAACCAGGACTGAACCAGGACTGACCCAGGACTAAACCAGGACTGAACCAGGACTGAACCAGGACTAAACCAGGTCTAAACCGGGACTGAACCGGGACTAAACCAGGACTAAACCAGGACTGAACCAGGACTAAACCAGGACTGAACCAGGACTGAACCAGGACTGAACCAGGACTGAACCAGGACTAAACCAGGACTGAACCAAGACTGAACCAGGACTGAACCAAGACTGAACCAGGACTGAACCGGGAATAAACCAGGTCTAAACCGGGACTGAACCGGGACTAAACCAGGACTAAACCAGGACTAAACCAGGACTGAACCAGGACTAAACCAGGACTGAACCAGGACTGAACCAGGACTGAACCAGGACTAAACCAGGACTGAACCAGGACTGAACCAAGACTAAACCAGGACTGAACCAAGACTGAACCAAGACTGAACCAGGACTGAACCAGGACTGAACTAGGTCTAAACCAGGACTGAACCAGGACTAAACCAGGACTGAACCAGGACTGAACCAAGACTGAACCAGGACTGAACCAGGACTGAACCAGGACTGACCCAGGACTAAACCAGGACTGAACCAGGACTGAACCAGGACTAAACCAGGTCTAAACCGGGACTGAACCGGGACTAAACCAGGACTAAACCAGGACTGAACCAGGACTAAACCAGGACTGAACCAGGACTGAACCAGGACTGAACCAGGACTAAACCAGGACTGAACCAGGACTGAACCAAGACTAAACCAGGACTGAACCAAGACTGAACCAAGACTGAACCAGGACTGAACCAGGACTGAACTAGGTCTAAACCAGGACTGAACCAGGACTAAACCAGGACTGAACCAGGACTGAACCAGGACTGAACCAGGACTGACCCAGGACTAAACCAGGACTGAACCAGGACTGAACCAAGACTGAACCAGGACTGAACCAGGACTGAACCAGGACTGAACCAGAACCGAACCAGGACCGAACCAGGACTGAACCAGGACTGAACCGGGACTGAACCGGGACTGAACCAGGACTGAACCAAGACTGAACCGGGACTGAACCGGGACTGAACCAGGACTGAACCAGGACTGAACCAGGACTGAACCAGGACTGAACCAAGACTAAACCAGGACTAAACCAGGACTGAACCAGGACTGAACTAGGACTGAACCAAGACTGAACCAGGACTGAACTAGGACTGAACCAGGACTGAACCAGGACTGAACCAGGACTGAACTAGGACTGAACCAAGACTGAACCGGGACTGAACCGGGACTGAACCAGGACTGAACCAGGACTGAACCAGGACTGAACCAGGACTGAACCAAGACTAAACCAGGACTAAACCAGGACTGAACCAGGACTGAACCGGGACTAAACCAGGACTAAACCAGGACTGAACCAGGACTAAACCAGGACTGAACCAGGACTGAACCAGGACTGAACCAGGACTAAACCAGGACTGAACCAGGACTGAACCAAGACTAAACCAGGACTGAACCAAGACTGAACCAAGACTGAACCAGGACTGAACCAGGACTGAACTAGGTCTAAACCAGGACTGAACCAGGACTAAACCAGGACTGAACCAGGACTGAACCAAGACTGAACCAGGACTGAACCAGGACTGAACCAGGACTGACCCAGGACTAAACCAGGACTGAACCAGGACTGAACCAGGACTAAACCAGGTCTAAACCGGGACTGAACCGGGACTAAACCAGGACTAAATCAGGACTGAACCAGGACTAAACCAGGACTGAACCAGGACTGAACCAGGACTGAACCAGGACTAAACCAGGACTGAACCAGGACTGAACCAAGACTAAACCAGGACTGAACCAAGACTGAACCAAGACTGAACCAGGACTGAACCAGGACTGAACCAGGACTGAACCAGGACTGAACCAGAACCGAACCAGGACCGAACCAGGACCGAACCAGGACTGAACCGGGACTGAACCGGGACTGAACCAGGACTGAACCAAGACTAAACCAGGACTGAACCAAGACTGAACCAAGACTGAACCAGGACTGAACCAGGACTGAACCAGGTCTAAACCAGGACTGAACCAAGACTGAACCAGGACAGAACCAGGACTGAACCCAGATCAAACCGGAACTAAACCAATTCCAAGAGATAAAATATAAAAGAGGGTTGAGGGCCGGATCAGGTCCCTTTGAGGGCCTGATTTGGTCCCTGGGCCTTCAGTTGAACAGCCCTGTTTTATTTTCTTCAAATGCACTTATTTTGGTTCCATTAAGAGAAGAAAAACTTCAAATGTTTCAAAAATACGCTAAAGTTAACCCTTTCTGACCTTTTTGTATTTATTTTTATCAACTTTGCTCATAAAAGTGGAAAAGTCATTTTAAAGGCACATTCATGGCCTCCTTCAGTTTTCTGTCATTTTACACTTTTTTTTTCCACTGGTGAACAATCACAATTTAATGTCAGTTTTGTAAAAATGTCAATATTTGAGTCTTTTGTGCATTTCATGAATGAACTTGAAGTGACAAGAGTTGATTGATTTGTGAACTTTAAATAATCTATTCTGACTTTTCACCAATTCATAAATGAGTTTGTATTTTAAAATATTTTATTCCATTTCTGCAAATTAAATTTTCAAAGTTAGATTTTTTTGTTTTTATTAAAACTTCATCACTTCAACTTCAACATTTACAGTTTTGACTGATTTGTCTTACATTCAACAAATATAAAAGTCTGCAGCGTTTACCAAACGTGAGCTGCACAAAAACACAAATGACATCAGTGTTTTCCAGTGTTTTTTGGTGGAGAGTTTTATAGAGACCTGGTGGATCCAGTGTTTGGGGCCAAATATGAGCTCCTTTTAGGAACGACACAAGGTGGCGCCCTTCTCCATTTTGTCACCAACAAAGTATTTGGAAGTGGTGTTACATGTAGGCTATGTTTACAAAAAATAACAACAACATATATATATATATATATATATATAGGGGGTGCTCGTGGTTTCGAATTCCGAACCACCCTAACATCACATGATCTCTCTGGGTGGAGTCTGCATGTCCTCCCGTGTTACCGTGGGTTCTCTCTGCGTTCTCCGGCTTCCTCCCACCGTCCAAAGACATGACTGTGTAGGTTAATTGAGAACTCTAAATTGCCCCTAGTGAATGAATGTGAGAGTGAATGGTTGTCTGTCCTTGTCTCTGTCTCTCTGTGTCAGCGCTGCGACGAAGTTGGCCACTGTCCAGGGTGTACCCGCCTAAGGCCCAAAGTCACTGGGATAGGCTCCAGTCACCCGCGACCCCTACTAACGGGAATAAGCGGTAGAAAATGAATGAATGAATATATATATATATATATATATATATATATATTCTTTATCAATTTTAATAATCTTTTTTTTTTCAGGAGAAAATGCAGCCTCTTCTGTTTTTGCTTGTGTTTGGTAAGTGAACATTTATTTATTCTCGTGACTTGAACATTCTGTGTTTTCGGTGTTTATCATCAAGAGCCTGAGTTTGGAAAGAAGAATCACAATCAAAGTTAAATCACAATTTGATTTAGTATAATTACCCAAACTGTGCTGAGCTCATCAAAGAGTGAGATATCATAGAAAATACAGAGACAAGTTACAGCAGGATCACTCCTTACTTTGGTTTTGACATCGATGAACAAATGGACCACGTCGAACATCTTTGTGTGAAATTGGCCCAAAGACTTTCTTTGTTGAGGCGGCTGAGGCTGTTTGGTGTGACCTTTGACCCTGCACAGTCTGGTCCGGCTGCTTTGGTGCATGAGCTGTGAGGGACACACAACACTGTGTGAGACATTATATGTGACATTACAACAACCTACCGTAACTTAACCATTTTACCGTGAATTAAACATTTTTACCATAATTTAAATTTATTTTTAAGTAAATTTACTGCTAATTTAACGGCATGTAAAGTTTATTTACAGTTTTACTGCTTTATTTTCACTTTATCTTTCTATTCATTTGACAGTTTTATTGTAAAGTTGTGTTACTTATTAATAGATTATAAGAAGGACACATTTATAATCATTACTTACATTCCTCTCCAGATGTTTGAGTCTTTCACACAGTGGTTCAAATGGAGCCCACTGTCAGGAGCAGAGCTCCAGGGGCCACTAAAGGCCTTAAGTCCTTGTTCTGGTTTGGTTCTGGATCAGTTCTGGTTTAGTCCAAGGAAATCCCAGCTGAAACCTGGACTGCACATTGCTCTGTTTCTCTGTCGGCCTCAAACAGAGCAAAGTAGTTTATTCGATAGAATGCAGTGAGGACAGTTGTAAAGAACGTTACATAGGAGAGACCAAACAGCCATTGCACAAAAGGCTGTACCAACACAGAAGATCTACCTCCACGGGACCGCAAAGTGCAGTCCATCTGCACCTAAAAGCTACAAATCACTCGTTTGAGGACAGTGAGGTGAAGATATTGAGCAGAGAGAAGAACTGGTTTGAAAGAGGAGTAAAGGAGGCCATTTTTGTCAAAAGAGAGAATCCGTCTCTAAACAGGAATGGGGGCTTAAGATTTAATTTGTCTAAGATTTATGACAGCCTCCTATCACCCTGGTCCAGATCAATAGACCAGTCAAATGCTAATGAGGTCATCAGCAGTGAGGAGGAAGCTACAGCCAGCTATCAATGACCTTTAGACCTTTAGCCACAGGTGAAACTAGGTAAAGCCAACTATTAATCAAACAAAGCAGACCAATTAATCAAGTCCCAGGTGACAAACAAACAATTTTCCAAACAAAGACAGGCGTTCAGTGACTCCTCCCTGGGGGCAGGACTCTCACTACTTAGAGTAGCATATAAGCCCGAGTTCCCATACCAGCTCTCTGATTGACAATGACTTTTGGATAAAAGTCGAAACGTCTCGATCTTCAAACAGCGTCCGGATGACAACCCCTGAAACCCTTTCTACGATGAACCACACCTGGACGAATGAGGGATTACATGGACAAATTCCCTAAAGACAGTTGAAATGGAGAAATTCTTCTTGTTTCAGTCCAACAACATTCATTATCTCTTCTTTAGTCACATCCATAACATGTTCTTCTTAAACACAGTTAAATAGGAGCTGTATTTACCTTGTTGACCTGTTTCTGCTGCTGTCTGAGCCTCTGAGCCGCTGTTGGTGACTGGCAGGTCGTGGACTCTGGAATAGCGTGTTTTCTGAAATGCACATTATTAAATTCACTCAGCTTTTAATTACTGTTATGAATATACCTTTCCTTCAGGACTTTTAATGCAGTTGTAAATGCGAATGGAATCTTAATTTATTAATATTTATTAAATCTGACAGTTTAAACCATCATTCAACAAAATAAAGATGTTGTCAGGGATTATTTCTTGTCAAACAAGTATTGTGTAATGTATTGTATATGTTGTTTACAGTCTTATTGCTAGTTGTGGATTTACTTCTAACTGTATCTGTGGGATTGTTGATGACGTCTCACAGCATATTTTCTTTCTTCTTTTGCGTCTGTCACTGATTGTTTTTTTCATGTAATAAAGTAAAATCCGTGTTGTTCCAGCACATATTTATTGTAAAAGCAGCTCTGTCAGACGCTGTGTGCCGTTTGCGTCGAATTAATGAGCATTTTATTGTGCGAAACAAACGGAAGCAGCGCCGTTAGCATGCTAGCTGTTGTTAGCTTTACTGTAACGTAAACTCTGCTCTGAGAGTCGTGGAAAGCACTTACAAACTCATCAGAGAGAATCATCTGGACGGTCAGACTGAAGCAGGTGAAAACAGTTTATGATGAACTCGCTCAACTGAACAGTACATTGTAATGCACCTGCACCTGTCAGGGCACACCTGTCAGGGCGCACCTGTCGTTTATGTCGTCCGCCTAATTTCTGTATTTTATTTAACTTAACAGTCGCACATCTACAACACTTCTCTGTCCAGGAAAAATAGTTTTTAACGTTACCAAAGACCAAAGAATTTTCAAATCTCACCATAAACCCAAATTTACCACTGAAAAGGTCATTAAAACAAATGTGCCATCTAGTTATCATGTCATAAACAGCCTTTTCATTTTCCCCTCACACAATTGAAAATGTTACAATAAAAGTCCAAAAGTGCAACTTATGATTTTATCACTGATTATATTTTATTAATGTAACGGGCGAGTGTAGTATCAGGAAAATGCAGAGGCAGAATAACTTGGAGAAGGGAAAATACTTCTCCATTCTTTATTGAATGGAAATTGACCTGAATCGGCAACATCCAGAACACACAGAGGGAACTCAAAATTCAAAAGTAAAGAGCCATCAGCGCATGCGCACTCGAGTGAGTCCTCCACACGCTTACACTAATACTAATAATCAGAGCAGTAGACAGGGGGGGGCACAGGGGTCAATTGTCCTGGGCCCCAGGGTCTTAGGGGCCCAGAATTGGACCTTCTTCCTATTAATTTGTATTAGAGGGGGGCCCATGTAAGGTTTCTTGCCCCGGGCCCCTAAATTTCGGCCCTGCTAATAATAATGTATTTTATTTTGCAAATCTATAGTTTATGAAGTCATTCACACAGAAAGTGGCAATAAAAGGTCTGATTCTGGTCGGATAAAGCTGTTCAGGAGCTCTTCAGTTCAGACAGGGCTCTAAGTCTCACACATTGACCGTGAGACACTTCACCTCCATCACACGCCACGCCTCGCTTTTCTCTAAAAACGGAACCATTTGACTTTAAAGTCCCAAATGTATGTGATTAAAATAGTATTTTGTGGTGTTTTAACTCCAATCAGTCAATCGGCTGAAGCCCTGTGTCGCTGTGAGTGAAGTGCACAGGCTCACGGTCCACGGTTTCCCCCCCTCCTCTCTCTGACACCCCCCCCCCCCCCTGTCACTTTCTGTCACATTTTTATCACTTTTAGTTGCGTTTTATTGCTTTTGGTCATGATTATGTCACTTTAAATTGCATTTTTGTAACTTTGCCACTTCTGTCTCTTTTAGTTGTGTCTGTCTCTTTTCTATTATACTTTTAGTCATATTTTTATCACTTTTGATCGCATTTTTGTAGCTTTTAGTCATGATTTTGTCACTTTCAGTCACGTTTTTGTCAGTTTTTAGTGGTGTTTGTCTCTTGTAGTTGCATTTGTCACTTGCACATGTTGTCACTTATAGTCACATTTTTATGCCTTTTAGTGATGTTTTGTCGTGATTTTGTTGCTTTTAACTGCATTTTTGTAACTTTGAGTCATGTTTTTGTCTCTTGTAGTTGCATTTGTTACTTTTAGTCATGTTTTAGTCATGTTGTTATACTTCAGTAGCGTTTTTGTCGCTTTTAATCACGATTTTGTCGCTTTTGATCGCATGTTTTAGTCTCTTTGAGTCTCGTTTGTTTGTTTGAAGTTGCATTTGTCACTTTTAGTCACGTTTTTGTCAGTATTAGTTGCATTTTGTCCCTTTCAGTTGCGCTTTGACTCATTTTGTTACGTAATTTTAAACAAACTAAAGTTCTTTTACCAAATTTAAACTAGAGGGTGAACTTGAACACGAAGTCTGTCAGTGACGATGTGTTTTTATCGGTGCAGGTCAGATCTCGGCGTCTCAAAGCCGCGTGTACCACTTTATAAACGAGAGTAAGACGTGGGATGAAGCTCAGACGTTCTGCAGACAGTACTACACCGACCTGGCCACAGTGAGAAACATGACGGACCTGAAGAACGTGAGCGCTGCTGCAGCCGGAAGAACAGACGTGTGGATTGGACTTCATCAGATCAGCAACAATCGCTCAGACAAGAAGTGGCACTGGTCTGAGCCCCAGGTCGAGTACAAAGAAGGAGAGGCTACGTGGTGCCCAGGGGAACCCAATGATTACGGAGGGAAAGAAAACTGTGTGGTAACGACAGCCTTGCACCGGTGGATCGATGTGCCATGTACAAACAATCATTCTTTTATCTGCTACAACGGTGAGGACATTGTTTTTACTTTTTATACACTTAAACATACTTTATTCATTTGATGTTTCTGTTCTATTGGCTGTTTATACATGAGACAGGACAATATTGCATGCAATGCAGTAAAATGTAGAATAGGGCGGCAACTAACGATTGTTTGGGTCATCGGGTTAGAGTTAGTCTAGTGATTATTCTTTCGATTTAATCGATTAGTTGTTTAGAATGTTCCCGTGAAGATTTTTCCAACATTTGACCCAGATTAAAGATGGCGTCACTTTGAGACGTCCTGATGTTGTGTACAGTATTTACAGACAGTAGTTTTTGACATAGTCTTTACAGTGACTTTGGGTTTCTTTTTTTGGAAAATCACTCACGTTTTTTAAGTTTTTCGATTAGTTGTTAATTAATTGATTAACTTGTTTCAGCCCTAGTCTCCTGTATTATTTCTGAACTAGTCTCTTCTTCTCCAGCGTCATCCAACACTACTGTCTTGATCAATGACACAAAAACAACCTGGCTCGAGGCTCAGCAGATCTGCAGAAAACACCACACTGACCTGATGAGTGGACCGGCCCAGCAGAGACTGTTTGAGGCCCAATACCCTCTCAGTATCAGGCATGTGCAGAGGGCGGGGCTAAGGGGGCAGGGGTGGGGAAACTCCTCCTTCATCATATATATAGAATGTATAGTTTGGTTATAGTTAGAGGAATTCATTACCACCTTAAGCTTTCACCACATCAGGGCTGAGTGTGCTCTGTGAGCGAAATTTACTTCATTCAGAAAACAGCAATGGAAACACTTATGTCGATATAAAAGGGTCAAACATGGCAACTGTCTTACGGGACTGACTTTTCAACTTGCTGCCGCCTGATCCTGAAGCTTTTCTGACGCTTCCTCCCGGTCCACTCCACGTTTGCAGTCCCAGAGATCCCCAGGGGTCCCGGTGCATGGAGTTCCGGCCCCAGAGCAGTGCCTGAGGCTCTGGCTGTTTTAGTGAGAGACAGTCTTTATCTTTCATTAAGCCTCCTTTGTGTCACTAGAACAGGCTTATAATAATGTATTCACCTTATTCCGGTGCCGCCATCTTTTTCCATTGTAGTTTACACAGGGCCAATGAGCAAGTTCTACATGGACTAAAAAGACGTTTTCAGACTGACCAGGAAATCGGTGCAGTGTGACTTGTTTTTGCTCGTGTTCATTAAACATTTTAGACAAATCAATCCACTTTATGTAACATTTTAGGGAGAGACTTTCCCCTCGTTTGTGTGAACACCGTTAGTGTCAAACTGGACGTTCTTTTATACACACACACACACACACACACAGGTCTCACACACACACACACGCACACACACACACACACACACACACACACACTGTACACACACACACACACACTGTACACACACACACACACACACACACACACAGGTCACACACACACAGGTCACACACACACAGGTCACACACACAGGTCACACACATGCACAGGTCACACACACAGGTCACACACACACACAGGTCACACACACAGGTCACATACACAGGTCACACACACAGGTCACACACACACACAGGTCACACACACACTACACACACACACAGGTCACACACACCCACAGGTCACACACACAGGTCACACACATTCACAGGTCACACACACAGGTCACACACATGCACAGGTCACACACACAGGTCACACACACACAGGTCACACACACAGGTCACACACACACAGGTCACACACACACAGGTCACACACACAGGTCACACACATGCACAGGTCACACACACACACAGGTCACACACACACACAGGTCACACACACAGGTCACACACATACACAGGTCACACACACACAGGTCACACACACGTAGATCACACACACACACACACACAGGTCACACACACAGGTCACACACACAGGTCACACACACACACAGGTCACACACACACATCACACACACACACACACAGGTCACACACACACAGGTCACACACACATGCACAGGTCACACACACACACACAGGACACACACACACACATGACACACACACACAGGTCACACACACGGAGAACACACACACACAGGTCACACACACAGGTCACACACACGCACAGGACACACACATGCACAGGTCACACACACACACAGGTCACACACACAGGTCACACACACAGGTCACACACACACACACACACAGGTCACACACACACACACAGGTCACACACATGCACAGTCACACACACAGGTCACACACACAGGTCACACACATGCACAGGTCACACACACACAGGTCACACACACACCGCTCACACACACACACAGGTCACACACACACACACAGGTCACACACACGCACAGTACACACACAAACACAGGTCACACACACACACACAGGTCACACACACACACAGGTCACACACATGCACAGGTCACACACACACACAGGTCACACACAGGTCACACACACACAGGTCACACACACAGGTCACACACACAGGTCACACACATGCACAGGTCACACACACAGGTCACACACACACAGGTCACACACACAGGTCACATACACACACACACACACACACAGGTCACACACACACACACACACTGTACACACACACACACACACTGTACACACACACACACACACACACACACACAGGTCACACACACACAGGTCACACACACACACAGGTCACACACACAGGTCACACACATGCACAGGTCACACACACAGGTCACACACACACACAGGTCACACACACAGGTCACATACACAGGTCACACACACAGGTCACACACATGCACAGGTCACACACACAGGTCACACACACACAGGTCACACACACAGGTCACACACATGCACAGGTCACACACACACACAGGTCACACACACAGGTCACACACACGCACAGGTCACACACACAGGTCACACACATGCACAGGTCACACACACAGGTCACACATGCACAGGTCACACACACAGGTCACACACACACAGGTCACACACACACACAGGTCACACACACAGGTCACACACATGCACAGGTCACACACACACACAGGTCACACACACACACAGGTCACACACACAGGTCACACACATACACAGGTCACACACACACAGGTCACACACACGTAGATCACACACACACACACACAGGTCACACACACGCACAGGGCACACACATGCACAGGTCACACACACACACACAGGTCACACACGCACACACACACACACACAGGTCACACACACAGGTCACACACACAGGTCACACACACACACACACACACAGGTCACACACACTCACAGTGCACACACATGCACAGGTCACACACACACACACAGGTCACACACATGCACAGGTCACACACACACAGGTCACACACACGTAGATCACACACACACAGGTCACACACACAGGTCACACACACGCACAGGGCACACACATGCACAGGTCACACACACACACAGGTCACACACATGTAGATCACACACACACACACACACACAGGTCACACACACGCACAGGGCACACACATGCACAGGTCACACACACACACAGGTCACACACATGCACAGGTCACACACACACACACAGGTCACACACACGCACAGGGCACACACATGCACAGGTCACACACACACACACAGGTCACACACACAGAGGGCACACACATGCACAGGTCACACACACACACACAGGTCACACACACGCACAGGGCACACACATGCACAGGTCACACACACACAGGTCACACAAATACACAGGACACACACACAGGTCACACACATGCACAGGTCACACACACAGGTCACACACATGCACAGGTCACACACACAGGTCACACACACACAGGTCACACACACAGGTCACATACACACACACACACACACACACAGGTCACACACACACACACACTGTACACACACACACACACACTGTACACACACACACACACACACACACACACACAGGTCACACACACACAGGTCACACACACACAGGTCACACACACAGGTCACACACATGCACAGGTCACACACACAGGTCACACACACACACAGGTCACACACACAGGTCACATACACAGGTCACACACACAGGTCACACACATGCACAGGTCACACACACAGGTCACACACACGCACACACACACAGGTCACACACAATGCACACACACGCACGCACAGGTCACACACGATGCACACACACACACGCACAGGTCACACACACAGGTCACACACATGCACAGGTCACACACACAGGTCACACACAAGCACAGGTCACACACACAGGTCACACACACACAGGTCACACACACACACAGGTCACACACACAGGTCACACACATGCACAGGTCACACACACACACAGGTCACACACACACACACAGGTCACACACACAGGTCACACACATTCACAGGTCACACACACACACAGGTCACACACACGTAGATCACACACACACACACACACAGGTCACACACACGCACAGGGCACACACATGCACAGGTCACACACACACACAGGTCACACACACGTAGATCACACACACACACACACAGGTCACACACACGCACAGGGCACACACATGCACAGGTCACACACACACACAGGTCACACACATGCACAGGTCACACACACACAGGTCACACACACGTAGATCACACACACACAGGTCACACACACAGGTCACACACACGCACAGGGCACACACATGCACAGGTCACACACACACACAGGTCACACACACGTAGATCACACACACACACACACACACAGGTCACACACACGCACAGGGCACACACACATGCACAGGTCACACACACACACAGGTCACACACATGCACAGGTCACACACACACACACAGGTCACACACACGCACAGGGCACACACATGCACAGGTCACACACACACACACAGGTCACACACACGCACAGGGCACACACATGCACAGGTCACACACACACACACAGGTCACACACACGCACAGGGCACACACATGCACAGGTCACACACACACACAGGTCACACACATGCACAGGTCACACACACACACACACAGGTCACACACATGCACAGGTCACACACACAGGTCACACACATGCACAGGTCACACACACAGGTCACACACACACAGGTCACACACACAGGTCACATACACACACACACACACACACACAGGTCACACACACACACACACAGGTCACACACACACACAGGTCACACACACACACACAGGTCACACACACACACAGGTCACACACACACAGGTCACACACACAGGTCACATACACACACACACACACACACACAGGTCACACACATGCACAGGTCACACACACACACAGGTCACACACACACACACAGGTCACACACATGCACAGGTCACACACACACACAGGTCACACACACACACATGTCACACACACACACAGGTCACACACACACACAGGTCACACACACACACAGGTCACACACACACAGGTCACACACACACAGGTCTCACACACACAGGTCACACACATGCACAGGTCACACACACACAGGTCACACACACAGACAGGTCACACACACAGGTCACACACACACACACACAGGTCACACACACACACACACACACACACACACACACACACACACACACAGGTCACACACACACACACAGGTCACACACACACACACACACACACAGGTCACACACACACACACAGGTCACACACACACACACACACACACAGGTCACACACACACACACAGGTCACACACACACACTCTGTCATGAGGACACGAGTGGGACTCTGAACCAAAGTGTTAGGCTCGATCTAATTCATAATTTAATGGAAACGCCCTCGGTGCAAAACTGTGTTTTTGCGACATTTGGAGCAGATCGATACAGTTTTACACAAACGTGAAATGGAAACTGGGCGTGTGTGCACGAGTCTGGTTGGAGACTGGGATGTTGGCCCCTACGTCCAGCACAACATAATGGCCCAGGTCTCATGAGCGCGGTTCAACACTGGCTCTCGCTTTAAAACTTCAGAATAAGCAGCAGATAAAAAGTATTCTAAGTATTCAGAGTATAGTACCTACATTTGGCAATGTAAACGGAATATGTTACAAAATACTTTTCAGACCACATATTCAGTATTCTGTAACGGAATAGGACGGATAGGAAGTATTCTTCCTATCACGGCTTATTAAAGGTTAATTAAAATATTGTATTCACATTATATCTGCTTTGAGTACTGTTTCAGTTTTATTATATTTTGATTATAAAATGCTTATCTGTTGATTCTTTTAATCCAAAGTACTATCTATTCCTACTTCTTGAAAATACATTCCACGGCCGAAAAGTCCCCAATTCATTTAGAGCCCCTGCCCCTTTATTTAGAGGAAGTTTATTTAGTTTCAATCATATTTCATCTCTTCACACAAACATACATATGTTTTTTGCGTGAAAAGCAAAATGCTTGTGTTCCCATTATATTTAGATTTCACAAGTTGCCTTTTCAAACATTTTAGGAGTAATTATTATCTTTGACCTTCATAACATAAACATACATCTTTAACATTCTTAACGTAAACAGATTCATTGATTCAGATAACTGTCCAAAATGTCAGTGAAGGTTACAATCATCTCTTAAATTATATTTTGTTTTTGACATTTTAAGTATCTCTGAACCCCTTATGGGAGCGTATTTAGTTTAGCTTTAAACATTATTTGAAGTACTTTATAATTGGCAAAGGCTTTAAACTGCTTTAAACTTTAAAATGTCATCACATTTGATTTAACAAATAATGGATTTATATGTTCATAATATCCAACTTCATTTATCAGACACATGGCTCGTTTCTGTAATAAAACTATATCATTTATTGAGTCTTAACAGTAAAACCACAGCTCTACACAGCAGCTCATGTACCAAAGTATCAGAGATGAGTAAATAATAAATAACACATGACTGAGCAAGTCTTTAGTTTTGTGCAGAATACCAAGAGTCTTTGATATTTTTGTCTTTATATATTATATATGTGGTTTCCTTGTTAATCTGGAGTCAATTATAACATTTTGTTTCAAATTCTCTTTCAATTCCATCTATTTTGAGTTTTATGTCTTTGTCTATCCTTTTTTGTTTCCAAATATCATAATTTTAGTTTTAGTTTAGTTAAGTGACAAATTATTTATATTAAACCAAATTTTAAGCAAATTCAATTCACTTTCAAACCATTAAATGTTTGCCTGAGCAAACGATAGTCGTGTCATCTGCAAACATAATGAAATTTTAAAAAAAAAAGAGAGATATTGCAAATTTCATTGATAAATATGATAAAAAAGTTCTGGTTCAATCACAGATCCACATGTTGATGGTCTTTAAGTCTGATCCTGGATTGTTTAATTGAAGTTTTCCAGATAACTTTTTAACACTTCTCAAGTTTTGCTATGAATTGTTTACGGTCAATAGTATCAAAAGCATGCTTTAGATTTGTGTATATAACTATTGAAAATGCATCTTTGTCCAGAGCAGAGCTGACTTCCTCCACCATATTCATAATTGCACAAGTAGTAGTAGCTTTTCTCTAAATCCATATTGTTGATGACATAGAAGCTTGGTTTCTTTCCAAAAAAGTTAGTTATTTTACAAAAAAACTTTTCTAGAATTTTCGAAAATTGAGGAAGGACAGAGATTGGTCTATAATTTTCCATGGGATGCTTATTTCCACTTTTGAATGACCTTTGCCATTTTCATGTCGTCAGGAACGATTCCATGAAGGAATAACTGCAGATATGAGTTAATGGTTTAACTATTTGATCTATTACTTCTTTTATGATTCCAATATCTATTTGGTTAGTATCTTTTTTTTTTTTTTTTTTCCTTTTTTATGTTCTGTCTGTATTTTAACATATATTTCAGTTCCACAGCTCTCTGCACGTACGAACACAGTTCTAAATGGTGGTGGATCGGTCTGTCCCGGGACTCCTGGGGCTGGTCAGACGGGAGCAGCTCCTCCTTCAGAAACTGGAACAAGGACGTCAATCCAGAGACGACAGACGGAAAATGTGCCAAACTGACGACTGAGGGTCGATGGGAAAGCGACGACTGCGGCCAAAACAAACGCTTCATCTGTCATGATGGTGAGTGAACGACATTCTGTATCCTGTGTAACTTTTCAGATGGAGGGTGCGCCACCTGCTTGTCTGGAGAGGTTATTGCTTTGCAGGGAATGTTCCACAGTATGAGATTAACCCCTTAAAGTCCATAAAAAGCTTCTCAACATTTTCTAATTGTGACTTAGTTTGGTGGGAGGGCAGCTGTTGCAATTATTTTTTATAGTTTTACATTTGTAGCAGTTTGTGAAGAAGTGTTGAAAAATAAAAGTGTAAAATTACAGGAAGTAGAGCCGAGTTCTAAACTGGAATCCCTCTGTGATGTCATCAATAAGCGACAACAATTTACACAAAACTGACACATTTTTCTGTCAGTTTAAACCATCATTAAACAAAATAAAGTGTGATCAGGGATTATTATTTGTCAAATCATAACTATTATGTAATGTATCTGGATGTGGGCCCTTGTTTACAGTCTGGTTGCTATGGTAACAGTTGTAAAATTACCTCTAACTATGTCTGTGTCCAGATGTCCACACTGTTCCCTCTAGAGGGCGCTGTACAGGGGTAACGCCATTTTTAGTGCTGTCCGAATGTCCAGCAGGTGAAAAACTAGTGCACTCAAAATTTCCCACAATGCATCTTGAAAAGTAGTGTCCAGCGCTGGTCAATATTGACCACAATGCATTGCGAGGGTCAGAAAAACTACAGCGAACTGAATGAAGCAGAAAGAGGAGCTGTTTAAACGAACTGTTGAGCTGAGTGGTTTGTCAGTGTTTTCCTTCCTTTCAGTTGAAATAAGGGAGTACAATCACATTGTGGGCGGCAGTAGCTCAGTTGACAAAGAGGTCGTCTTCTGACCTGGAGGCCGGTGGTTGAATCCCACAGATCCACTGACCCACAGGTTGGCGGTGCGAGTTCAGTTCCCTCAGATGAATACTGCCGTTGTGTCCATGAGCAAGGCACTGAACCCGCCTCGGCCCCAGTGTCTGCGTGCACTGGTGTGAATGTGTGTGTGAGTGTGTGAATGGTTCCTTGATGTAAAGCGAGTGCCTTGAAAGGTAGAAAAGCGCTATATAAATGCACCATTTACCATTTTACAAAAACATTTCATGTCGCCAAATATAAAAAAGAGAGCCAGAGTTTCTCAAGAGAGTAGTCTTCAGGTCGGCGTCAGGAAAAGTTGGAAAAGTCGGGCCAAATAAGGTCAATTCACCTTATTCCAGAAGTTGCCATGGGCGCCGCCATCTTGTTTCCATTCACATGGGGCAGACGAGCTCAACAGAAAATAAGTTCTACATGGACTAAAAAGACGTTTTCAGGCCTCAGGAAATCATTTTACACAAACCAATCTACTTTATATAATGTTTTAGCGGCAAGACTTTTCCCTTGTTTATTTGCACGAACACCGTTTGTGTCAAAGTCCATTAACTACAAGAGTGCGGATCATAGACATAAAAAGAGGCAAAAGTGGGCGGGGCAGAATAAGGTGGACAGGGCTGCATTATTTTGTCAGCGCTCTCTGTCTTTGATTTCCCCAAAATAACTTTTTTAACCCTTTTGTAACGTTTCCCGCCGCACAGACCTCTTCATCCTGGTGAAAGAGAACTACACCTGGGAGGAGGCCCTGGTCCACTGCAGACGCCGGCACCGCGACCTGGCCTGGTTCATCGACAGATCGACACACCTGCAGGCGATGGTCCGGGAGAGAGCCAAGATGGCCGACGGCGACGTGGTGTGGGTGGGGCTGCACTACGCCTGCTTTTTTCAGGCTTGGCTCTGGGTCAACGGTCACTACGTCGACGACAAGAACGTGAACTGGAAAGATCCCGGAGAGAATGGCTGTGGCGTGGCTGGAGCCGTGGAGAGAGGAGGATACAAGTGGGTCAAGAGGGATTTGGGGGAAAAACACAACTTTATCTGTGTGCGTTAATGTGAGCCGGACGTGTGAGTCAAGGGTTTGGGGAAAGTGGATAGAATGCTTTGCAGGGGCGGACGGCAAAAACAATCTGGGCCATGAGTTAGTTTTTCTCAATCGTTTTGACACATTTTTTGAAAGTCTTTGGTGTTTAAGGTGAGACGCTGCAGGTGAATAGGAAAAAATCTGACATTTAAAGATATCAATTGTAAACTGTTACTCACATACATTTTCTCACAAAAGTTTTTCATCATGTCATGTTTTTGTGTAAAAGATTTATTTCTATAAAGCCTTTTATGTGTAAAACTGCCAAAATTACACATATTATTGATATTACATATCATCATCATTATTTTTTGGGCAGTGGCCAATTTCAAATAAAACTCATGTTGTGGGAGTTTCGGCACCAGAACCAGAACAGTTTGTGTTTCAAGAACACAAAGTGTTGATATTTTGACATCTGTCCATTTTCTTTAACATATATATTTTTGTGGTTAGACCACAAATCAGCCCACATTTATCAAAATACTTTCTTTTTCTTTACAAAGGTGTGAACATAGTGACTGTTTTTGACACAAATAACACTACAGCTCTGTCCCAAAGCCACACGTGAAGAACAATCCTGAGCCTGGACTGAACCAAGAGAGAGTCAGAATGAGAAAGAAAGAGCACATGAAACACAAGCAGTGATTCAGAGCTTTGATGGAAAAACCTGATTCTGAGGGACGTTTTATCGGTTTAAAACTTTCAGTAATTTTTTCTTTTTAGGAAAAGTGAAATTCTGTTTGGGTTTTTTGTGTGAGCTGTTTTGCAAATGCAAATGCAAATTTTGAATGAAGAAGTTAATCAAAGCTTGATTGAAAAAAACCCAACAAGAAATCCATAAACCCTCAACGAATTGGGCCCGCTAATACATTAATTTTATATATGATTTTATTTATCCAGTTTTTTCTAGCATTTCCGTGTGTGGCTGAATTGTATAACACTTAATGTCGTTTCCACGTTATATCTAATAAGAAACTCCACTTTAATTTATAAACGCTCTGTTGAAACTACCCAGGCCCGTCGACCCAGCCACTCTCTAGAAATGTGTTATCTGTTTAAGAAAATAGAACAAACTGAAAATTATGAGTCCAGTTTTATTATTTTTATTTATAGTTTTTCATTTTGTTAGCCAACTACTTTGCAAATATGTGAAGCAATGATTTTCCTTTTTTAAAGGATTTAATGGGACCCTCAGATCTTAAGAAGTATAAAACGTATTTAGTCTTTCTTCAGGGACTTTGCACTCATTTACAACGCAATTTCTTACAACAAAAAATACATTTAAGCGTAAGAAAAATGTAACTGAGAAAAGAAAAAACAGCTGCTTTTACGGGCCCCTCCCTGCCTTGTGCCCCCCCCAGTGCAGACGCCCCTGGACTGCATTCATGACGTTGTAGAGGTGTAGATGAAATGTTTGGGGATTTTTTATAAATTGACTCATCTTGCCAGAGATGGTGCTTAGTTCAACATTTGTATTTGGTCAAGAATTCCACTGTTTCTTTTTAATATTTTTAAATGAGATAACCTTCCAAGAGTGATGTAGTGGGTAGTGTAGTGTGTAGTGTGTTTGGTGTAGTGTGAATAGTGCAGTGTGTTTGTGTGCGAATTTCAGCTTCCCAGCCTGGTACTTGTCTAAACATTTCTGTCAACATATCTATTTATTTAAGCCCAGAACAATCAAGAACCCACACTTTGAC
>CM033619.1:5243489-5398375 GCA_019453435.1 Rhinogobius similis | reverse complement strand
CATACTTTATTCATTTGATATTTCTGTACTATTGGCTGTTTATACATGAGACAGGACAATATTTGCAGTAAAATGTAGAATAGGGTGGCAACTAACAATTGTTTTGGTCATCGGGTTAGGGTTAGTCCAGTGATTATTCTTTCGATTAATCGATTAGTTGTTTAGAATGTTCCCGTGAAGATTTTTCCAACATTTGACCCAGATTAAAGATGGCGTCACTTTGGGACGTCCTGATGTTGGGTTTCTTTTTTTGGAAAATCACTCATGTTTTTTAAGTTTTTTGATTAGTTGTTATTTGTTAATCGATTCACTTGTTTCAGCCCTAGTCTCCTGTATTATTTCTGAACTAGTCTCTTCTTCTCCAGCGTCATCCAACACTACTGTCTTGATCAATGACACAAAAACAACCTGGCTCGAGGCTCAGCAGATCTGCAGAAAACACCACACTGACTCTGATGAGTGGACCGGCCAGCAGCAGAGACTGTTTGAGAAGGCCCAATACCTCTTCTCCAGTATCTGGCATGGGCAGTGGGCGGGGCTATGGGGGCTGGGGGGGGGAAGCTCCTCCTTCATTATATATATAGAATGTATAGTTTAGTTATAGTTAGAGGAATTCATTACCACCTTAAGCGCTTTTGTTGTCGCAGCTCTTTAAGCTGTCGAAGCTCAAAGTACATCAGGGCTGAGTGTGCTCAGAGAGCCAAATTTACTTCATTCCAGAAAACAGCAATGGAAACACTTATGTCAGTATAAAAGGGTCAAACATGGCAACTGTCTAACGGGACTGACTTTTCAACTCGCTTGATCCTGAAGCTTTTCTGACGCTTCCTCTCGGTCCACTCTGCGTTTGCCGTCCCAGAGATCCCCAGGGGTCCCGGTGCATCGCGTTCCGGCCCCAGAGCAGTGCCTGAGGCTCTGGCTGTTTTAGTTAGAGACAGTCTTTATCTTTCATTAAGTCTCATTTGTGTCACTAGAACAGGCCTATAATAATGTATTCACCTTATTCTGGTGCCGCCATCTTTTTCCATTGTAGTTTACACGGGGCAGACAAGTTCTACATGGACTAAAGAGATGTTTTCAGACTGACCAGGAAATCGGTGCAGTGTGACTTGTTGTTGCTCGTGTTCATTAAACATTTTACACAAATCAATCTACTTTATATAATGTTTTAGTGGCAAGACTTTTCCCTCGTTTGTGTGAACACTGTTAGTGTCAAACTGGACGTTCTTTTACACACACACACACAAAGGACACACACACACACAGGTCTCACACACACACAGGTCACACACATACAGGTCACACACACACACAGGTCACACACACACACAGGTCACACACATGCACAGGTCACACACACACACAGGTCACACACATGCACAGGTCACAAACACAGGTCACACACACAGGTCACACACACACAGGTCACACACACACACAGGTCACACACACACACACACACACACACACACACACACACACACAGGTCACACACACACACAGGTCTCACACACACACAGGTCACACACACAGGACACACACAGACACGTAGATCACACACACACACACACACACAGGTCTCTGACACACACACACAGGTCACACACACAGGTCTCTGACACACACACACAGGTCACACACACACACAGGTCACACACACACACAGGTCACACACACACAGGTCACACACACACAGGTCACACACACAGGTCTCACACACACACACACAGGTCACACACACACAGGTCACACACACACACAGGTCACACACACACAGGTCACACACACACACAGGTCACACACACACACAGGTCACACACACACACAGGTCACACACACACAGGTCACACACACACACAGGTCTCACACACACACACAGGTCACACACACACACAGGTCACACACACGCACAGGTCTCACACATGCACAGGTCTCACACACACACAGGTCACACACACACAGGTCACACAAACACACAGGTCACACACATGCACAGGTCACACACACACACAGGTCACACACATGCACAGGTCACAAACACAGGTCACACACATGCACAGGTCACACACACAGGTCACACACACACAGGTCACACACACACACAGGTCACACACACAGGTCACACACACACACACACACACAGGTCACACACACACACACACAGGTCTCACACACACACACACAGGTCACACACACACACAGGTCTCACACACACACAGGTCACACACACAGGACACACACACACACACAGGTCTCACACACACACACACAGGTCACACACACACACAGGTCTCACACACACACAGGTCACACACACAGGACACACACAGACACGTAGATCACACACACACACACACACACACACACAGGTCTCTGACACACACACACAGGTCACACACACAGGTCTCTGACACACACACACAGGTCACACACACACACACACACACAGGTCACACACACACACACACGTACACACACACAGGTCACACACACACAGGTCACACACACACACACACACACAGGTCACACACACACAGGTCACACACACACACAGGTCACACACACACACAGGTCACACACACACACACACAGGTCACACACACACACACACACAGGTCACACACACACACACAGGTCACACACACACATCTCTCACACACACACACAGGTCACACACACACAGGTCACACACACACAGGTCACACACACACACGTAGATCACACACACACACACACACACACAGGTCACACACACGCACAGGGCACACACATGCACAGGTCACACACACACACACAGGTCACACACATGCACAGGTCACACACACAGGTCACACACATGCACAGGTCACACACACAGGTCACACACACACAGGTCACACACACACACAGGTCACACACACAGGTCACACACATGCACAGGTCACACACACAGGTCACACACATTCACAGGTCACACACACACACACAGGTCACACACACACAGGTCACACACACAGGTCACACACACACACACATGTCACACACACACACACACACAGGTCACACACACACACAGGTCACACACACACAGGTCACACACACAGGTCACACACACACACAGGTCACACACATGCACAGGTCACACACACAGGTCACACACACAGGTCACACACACACAGGTCACACACATGCACAGGTCACACACACACACAGGTTACACACACAGGTCACACACATGCACAGGTCACACACACAGGTCACACACATGCACAGGTCACACACACACAGGTCACACACACACAGGTCACACACACAGGTCACACATGCACAGGTCACACACACAGGTCACACACACATGCACAGGTCACACACACAGGTCACACACATGCACAGGTCACACACACAGGTCACACACACACAGGTCACACACACACACAGGTCACACACACAGGTCACACACACACACAGGTCACACACATGCACAGGTCACACACACACACAGGTCACACACACAGGTCACACACATGCACAGGTCACACACACACAGGTCACACACATGCACAGGTCACACACACAGGTCACACACATGCACAGGTCACACACACAGGTCACACACATGCACAGGTCACACACACACAGGTCACACACATGCACAGGTCACACACACAGGTCACACACATGCACAGGTCACACACACAGGTCTCACACACACACACAGGTCTCACACACACACACAGGTCACACACACACACAGGTCACACACACAGGTCACACACACACACAGGTCACACACATGCACAGGTCACACACACACACACACAGGTCACACACACACACAGGTCACACACACACACAGGTCACACCCACACAGGTCACACACACACACACAGGTCACACACACAGATCACACACACAGGTCACACACATGCACAGGTCACACACACACACAGGTCACACACACACACAGGTCACACACACACACAGGTCACACACACACACAGGTCACACACACACAGGTCACACACATGCACAGGTCACACACATGCACAGGTCACACACACAGGTCACACACATGCACAGGTCACACACATGCACACAGGTCACACACACACACAGGTCACACACACAGGTCACACACATGCACAGGTCACACACACAGGTCACACACACGCACAGGTCACACACATGCACAGGTCACACACACAGGTCACACACACAGGTCACACAAACACACAGGTCACACACATGCACAGGTCACACACACAGGTCACACACACAGGTCACACACACAGTTCACACACACACACAGGTCACACACATGCACAGGTCACAAACACAAGCACACACACACAGGTCACACACACACACACACACAGGTCACACACACATACACAGGTCACACACACACACACACACACAGGTCACACACACACACACACACACACACACACACACACACACACACACACACACACACACACACACACACAGGTCTCACACACACACACAGGTCACACACACACACAGGTCTCACACACACACAGGTCACACACACAGCACACACACAGACACTTATATCACACACACACACACACACACACACACACACACAGGTCTCTGACACACACACACAGGTCACACACACAGGTCTCTGACACACACACACAGGTCACACACACACACAGGTCACACACACAGGTCACACACACACACAGGTCACACACACACAGGTCACACACACACACACAGGTCACACACACACAGGTCTCACACACACACACACAGGTCACACACACACAGGTCACACACACACACACAGGTCACACACACACACAGGTCACACACACACACAGGTCACACACACGCACAGGTCACACACACACAGGTCACACACACACACAGGTCACACACATGCACAGGTCACACACACACACACACACACAGGTCACACACACAGGTCACACACATGCACAGGTCACACACACACACACACAGGTCACACACACACAGGTCACACACACACACAGGTCACACACATGCACAGGTCACACACACAGGTCACACACACAGGTCACACACACACACAGGTCACACACACACAGGTCACACACACACACAGGTCACACACATGCACAGGTCACACACACACACACACAGGTCACACACACAGGTCACACACACACAGGTCACACACACACACACAGGTCACACACATGCACAGGTCACACACACACACACACAGGTCACACACACAGGTCACACACATGCACAGGTCACACACACACACACAGGTCACACACACACAGGTCACACACACACACAGGTCACACACATGCACAGGTCACACACACAGGTCACACACACAGGTCACACACACACACAGGTCACACACATGCACAGGTCACACACACAGGTCACACACACACACTCTGTCATGAGGACACGAGTGGGACTCTGAACCAAAGTGTTAGGCTCGATCTAATTCATAATTTAATGGAAACGCCATCGATGCAAAACTGTGTTTTTGCGACATTTGGAGCAGATCGATACAGTTTTACACAAACGTGAAGTGGAAACTCGGCGTGTGTGCACGAGTCTGGTTGGAGAATGGGATGTTGGCCCTACGTCCAGCACAACATAATGGCCCAGGTCTCATGAGCGCGGTTCAAGAATAAGCAGCAGATAAAAAGTATTCTAAGTATTCAGAGTATAGTACCTACATTTGGCAATGTAAACGGAATATGTTACAAAATACTTTTCAGACCACATATTCAGTATTCTGTAACGGAATAGGACGGATAGGAAGTATTCTTCCTATCACGGCTTATTAAAGGTTAATTAAAATATTTTTGCTTTGAGTACTGTTTCAGTTTTATTATATTTTGATTATAAAATACTTATCTGTTGATTCTTTTAATCCAAAGTACTATCTATTCCTACTTCTTGAAAATACATTCCACGGCCAAAAAGTCCCCAATTCATTTAGAGTCCCTGCCCCTTTATTTAGAGGAAGTTTATTTAGTTTCAATCATATTTCATCTCTTCACACAAACATACATATGTTTTTTGCGTGAAAAGCAAAATGCTTGTGTGCCCAATATATTTACATTTCACAAGTTGCCTTTTCAAACATTTTAGGAGTAATTATTATCTTTGACCTTCATAACATAAACATACATCTTTAACATTCTTAACGTAAACAGATTCATTGATTCAGATAACTGTCCAAAATGTCAGTGAAGGTTACAATCATCTCTTAAATTATATTTTGTTTTTTGACGTTTTAAGTATCTCTGAACCCCTTCTGGGAGCGTATTTAGTTTAGCTTTAAACATTATTTGAAGAACTTTATAATTGGCAAAGGCTTTAAACTGCTTTAAACTTTAAAATGTCATCACATTTGATTTAACAAATAATGGATTTATATGTTCATAATATCCAGCTTCATTTATCAGACGCACGGCTCGTTTCTGTAATAAAACTATATCATTTATTGAGTCTTAACAGTAAAACCACAGCTCTACACAGCAGCTCATGTACCAAAGTATCAGAGATGAGTAAATAATAAATAACACATGACTGAGCAAGTCTTTAGTTTTGTACAGAATACCAACAGTCTTTGATATTTTTGTCTTTATATATTATATATGTGGTTTCCTTGTTAATCTGGAGTCAATTATAACTCCTAGACATTTTGTTTCAAATTCTCTTTCAATTCCATCTATTTTGAGTTTTATGTCTTTGTCTGTCCTTTTTTGTTTCCAAATATCATAAATTTAGTTTTAGTTTAGTTAAGTGACAAATTATTTATATTAAACCAAATTTTAAGCAAATTCAATTCACTTTCAAACCATTAAATGTTTGCCCGAGCAAACGATAGTCGTGTCATCTGCAAATATAATGAAATAAAAAAAAAAAGAGAGATATTGCAAATTTCATTGATAAATATGATAAAAGTTCTGGTCCAATCACAGATCCACATGTTGATGGTCTTTAAGTCTGATCCTGGATTGTTTAATTGAAGTTTTCCAGATAACTTTTTAACACTTCTCAAGTTTTGCTATGAATTGTTTACGGTCAATAGTATCAAAAGCATGCTTTATATCTATGTATATAACTATTGAAAATGCATCTTTGTCCAGAGCAGAGCTGACCTCCTCCACCATATTCACGGTTGCACAAGTAGTAGTAGCTTTTCTCTAAATCCATATTGTTGATGACATAGAAGCTTGGTTTCTTTCCAAAAAAGTTAGTTATTTTACAAAAAACTTTTCTAGAATTTTCGAAAATTGAGGAAGGACAGAGATTGGTCTATAATTTTCCATGAGATGCTTATTTCCACTTTTGAATGACCTTTGCCGTGTTCATGTCGTCAGGAACGATTCCATGAAGGAATGACTGCAGATATGAGTTAATGGTTTAACTATTTGATCTATTACTTCTTTTATGATTCCAATATCTATTTGGTTAATATCTTTTTTTTTTTTTTTTTTTATGTTCTGTCTGTATTTTAACATATATTTCAGTTCCACAGCTGAACATCTCTGCACCACTGACAATTCTAAATGGTGGTGGATCGGTCTGTCCCGGGACTTCTGGGGCTGGTCAGACGGGAGCAGCTCCTCCTTCAGAAACTGGAACAAGGACGTCAATCCAGAGACGACAGACGGAAATAAAAAATGTGCCAAACAGACGACTGAGGGTCGATGGGAAAGCGACGACTGCGGCCAAAACAAAAGCTTCATCTGTCATGATGGTGAGTGAACGACATTCTGTATCCTGTGTAACTTTTCAGATGGAGGGTGCGCCACCTGCTTGTCTGGAGAGGTTATTGCGTTGCCTGGAATGTTCCACAGTATGAGATTAAACCCTTAAAGTCCATAAAAAGCTTCTCAACATTTTCTAATTGTGACTTAGTTTGGTGGGAGGGCAGCTGTTGCAATTATTTATTATAGTTTTACATTTGTAGCAGTTTGTGAAGAAATGTTGAAAAATAAGTGTAAAATTACAGGAAGTAGAGCCGAGTTCTGTGATGTCATCAAAAAGCGACAACAATTTACACAAAACTGACACATTTTTCTGTCAGTTTAAACCATCATTAAACAAAATAAAGTGTGATCAGGGATTATTATTTGTCAAATCATAACTATTATGTAATGTATCTGGATGTGGGCCCTTGTTTACAATCTGGTTGCTATGGTAACAGTTGTAAAATTACCTCTAACTATGTCTGTGTCCAGATGTCCACACTGTTCCCTCTAGAGGGCACTATACAGTGGTCTGAATGTCCAGCAGGTGAAAAACTAGTCCACTCAAAATTTCCCACAATGCATCTTGAAAAGTAGTGTCCAGCGCTGGTCAATATTGACCACAATGCATTGCGAGGGTCGGAAAAACTACAGCGAACTGAATGAAGCAGAAAGAGGAGCTGTTTAAACGAACTGTTGAGCCGAGCGGTTTGTCAGTGTTTTCCTTCCTTTCAATTGAAATAAGGGAGTACAATCACATTGTGGGCGGCAGTAGCTCAGTTGACAAAGTGGTCGTCTTCTGATCTGGAGGCCGGTGGTTGAATCCCACAGATCCACTGACCCACAGGTTGGCAGTGCGAGTTCAGTTCCATCAGATGAATATTGCCGTTGTGTCCATGAGCAAGGCACTGAACCCGCCTCGGCCCCATGTCTGCGTGCACTGGTGTGAATGTGTGTGTGAGTGTGTGAATGGTTCCTTGATGTAAAGCGAGTGCCTTGAAAGGTAGAAAAGCACTATATAAGTGCACCATTTACCATTTCACAAAAACATTTCATGTCGCCAAATATAAAAAAGAGAGCCAGAGTTTCTCAAGAGAGTAGTCTTCAGGTTGGCGTCAGGAAAAGTTGGAAAAGTTGGGCCAAATAAGGTCAATTCACCTTGTTCCAGAAGTTGTCGTGGGCGCCGCCATCTTGTGTCCGTTGTAGTTTACACGGGGCAAACAAGCTCAACAGAAAATAAGTTCTACATGGACTAAAAAGACGTTTTCAGGCCTAAGAAAATCATTTTACACAAATCAATCTACTTTATATAATGTTTTAGAGGCGAGACTTTTCCCTCGTTTATTTCCGTGAGCACCGTTTGTGTCAAAGTCCCTTTACTACAAGAGCGCGGATCATAGACATAAAAAGAGGCAAAAGTGGGCGGGGCAGAATAAGGTGGACAGGGCTGCATTATTCTGTCAGCGCTCTCTGTCTTTGATTTCCCCAAAATAACTTTTTTAACCCTTTTGTAACTTTTCCCGCCGCACAGACCTCTTCATCCTGGTGAAAGAGAACTACACCTGGGAGGAGGCCCTGGTCCACTGCAGACGCCGGCACCGCGACCTGGCCTGGTTCATCGACAGATCGACACACCTGAAGGCGATGGTCCGGGAGAGAGCCAAGATGGCCGACGGCGACGTGGTGTGGGTGGGGCTGCACTACGCCTGCTTTTTTCAGGCTTGGCTCTGGGTCAACGGTCACTACGTCGACGACAAGAACGAGAACTGGAAAGAGCCCGGAGAGAATGGTTGTGGCGTGGCTGGAGCCGTGGAGAGAGGAGGATACAAGTGGGTCAAGAGGGATTTGGGGGAAAAACACAACTTTATCTGTGTGCGTTAATGTGTGCCGGACGTGTGAGTCAAGGGTTTGGGGAAAGTGGATAGAATGCATTGCAGGGGCGGACGGCAAAAACAATCTGGGCCATGGGTTAGTTTTTCTCAATCGTTTTGACACATTTCTTGAAAGTCTTTGGTGTTTAAGGTGAGACGCTGCAGGTGAATAGGAAAAAATCTGACATTTAAAGATATCAATTGTAAACTGTTACTCACATACATTTTCTCACAAAAGTTTTTCATCATGTCATGTTTTTGTGTAAAAGATTTATTTCTATAAAGCCTTTTATGTGTAAAACTGCCAAAATTACACATATTATTGATATTACATATCATCATTATCATTTTTTGGGCAGTGGCCAATTTCAAATAAAACTCATGTTGTGGGAGTTTCGGCACCAGAACCAGAACAGTTTGTGTTTCAAGAACACAAAGTGTTGATGTATTTTCTATTTTGACATCTGTCCATTTTCCTTAACATATATATTTTTGTGGTTAGACCACAAATCAGCCCACATTTATCAAAATACTTTCTTTTTCTTTTACAAAGGTGTGAACATAGTGACTGTTTTTGACACAAATAACACAGCTCTGTCCCAAAGCCACACGTGAAGAACAATCTGAGCCTGGACTGAACCAGAGAGAGTCGAATGAAAGAAAGAGCACATGAAACACAAGCAGTGATTCAGAGCTTTGATGGAAAAACCTGATTCTGAGGGATGTTTTATCGGTTTAAAACTTTCAGCAATTTTTTCTATTTTTAGGAAAAGTGAAATTCTGTTTAGTTTTTGTGTTAGTTGTTTTGCAAATGTCAATTTTGAATGAAGAAGAGTCAAAACGATTGAAAAAAACCCCAACAAAAATCCATAAACCCTCACGATGGGCCCCTAATACTTAATTTTATATATGATTTATTTATCCAGTTTTTTCATTCCGTGTGGCTGGAGTATAACACTTAATGGTTTCCACGTTATATCTAATAAAAACTCACTAATTTATAAACGCTCTGTGAAACTACCCAGGCCCGTCGACACACTCTCTAAATGTGTTATCTGTTTAAGAAAATAGACAAACTGAAAATTATAGTCAGTTTTATTATTTTTATTTATAGTTTTCATTTTGTTAACTACTTTGCAAATATGTGAGCAATGATTTTCCTTTTTTTAAAGGTTTAGTGGGACCCTCAGATCTTAAGTATAAACGTATTTAGTCTTTCAGGGACTTTACTCATTTACAACGCAGTTTCTTACAACAAAAATACATTTAAGCGTAGAAAAATGTAACTGAGAAAGAAAAAACAGCTGCTTTTACGGGCCCCTCCCTGCCCTGTGCCCCCCCAGTGCGACGCCCCTGGACTGCATTCATGACGTTGTAGAATAGATGAAATGTTTGGGGATTTTTATAATTAATCTTATGGTGTAAGTTCTTTGTATTTGGTCGAATTCCACTGTTTCTTTTAATATTTTTAAATGAATAACCTTCCAAGAGTGATGTAGTGGGTAGTGTAGTGTGTAGTGTGTTTGTGTAGTGTGTAGTGCAGTGTGTTTGTGTGGAACAGCTGCAGCCTGGTACTTGTCTAAACATTCTGTCACATTCATTTATTTGCCCGAACAATCAAGAACCCACACTTTGACAACACTTTAACAAGTCATTTTAGTCTCGAATCATATCCTTTCTACATAGATACACTCTGAGGGAACGCCCACTTCCGGAGTTCCGTGAAGGAAACAATCCATTCATTTTAACGTAGAACAGCCACTCTTTCACCCACTGTTCAACGACTACAAAAGCAAACTCAGAGTTTAGGAGTTTTATTGTGCCAAATCCAGACAGAAAGACATGGAGAAGAATAGAGTGAGGGAATGGCCTAAATATGTCATGGCATCTAAGAATGCTAACGTTAGCTCTGGGTTAAATGCTACTGTGATGCTAGCGTGATGTTGTATTTTAACATTTACAGAACAATACATTTGCTTTTCTGAGGAAAGGCCAGGTCAACAACGACTTGATTTGAAATAGTTGTACTTAAAGGCCCTGTGCCTGATTTTTACTGTTTTGAAACATGAAAAACAGAACTAGGTGATGTTAAAGTCTTTCCATCAGTCACATGTATCTCACTTTTCTAATTCAGTCCCAGCATCATAAATATTCACCTCCAGGAGTTTAGAATCACTTTTCACCCGTCTCTGAGCTAAAGCTAACATTAGCATGGTAACGACGCACTTCCTGTTTCTCGTAGAATAAAACGTTCTATAATCAGATGCAGAGAAAGTGCTGTGGTTTCATTTTCACCAGAATAGATGTTTTTACAATATATCTGTGCTGGAGCAACACAGTTTACTTTATTACATGCAAAAAATGTAGGAACTAGTTTTGTTTTTCACGTTTCTAAACAGTAAAAATCAGGTACAGCCCCTTTAAATTATACATAATTCAGCAGGACATCTATGAACAGGGGAAGTTGTGTTTAAATCAACAGAGTTTCCCCCAGAGACCACAACCCCCTTGAAAGACCCCGCCCTCCTGAAATGACGTGCTGCCGACTGTAGCTGTTGTTTCAAACGGTCGCGATTGACAGACGGATTAACCAATCAGAAACGTATGGTCCGTCCATGTCTAAAAACATGCCGCTTACGATGAAAAAGTGGAAATAAATTACACGAACGACTGAGAAACGGCTTGGATTTCTGCAGAATCAACAAACTACACGATAAACTCTGTAAATCTGAGGTTAATACGTTTGTGTTGTGAACATCACGAGAATATCTGAGAGCAGATGTCTTCAGAGACAAGGGATGCTAATTAGCGGCTGTTGTTGGACCGTTCCATGACAGGAGAGTTTTCCAATTCATTTACATCGGACAGCAAATAAAAATAATCATTCATCACATTTTCCAGCGAGTGTCAATATCTAACTCCAACCTCTATTTTGTAAAGTTCATTTATTACTGTAGGATTTGTGGCACTTGGTGAAACAAAACAAACATTTTATTGTCAAACTGTGTCCGGCTGCGTTTTGGTGCATTATTGTCCAGACCATTAGATGTAAGAAATGTTTATTACAAGGTTTTTAGCGTGTATGCTAATTTTGACGCTAATAGCTAACTGCAACAATCACAAACACTTCTACAGATGCGATGTTTCTAACTCTGGTGTTACTCTTGTGTGTTCGATAAAACAGCCCTGGATTTTTGATGTTTGGAGGCTAACGCTAACTAAATGCATCAGTGCTAACTCATGAAATGGTACCGCGCTAATGGTTTGTTCATAGACACTAGAAGAGTCTTTTATTCCACTTTAGTTCATGTGTTTTACTGACAAAGAAGACGTTAAACTTTATGCATCCAGACAAATTAAATGCCAAATTAAATGCGCATTTGACAGTTTTAAGGCAGAATTTATTCTGACATCTCACATAATCGATTTTCTTCCTTTTTAAATACTTTCTGTGATATTTTGTTTAATTTGTGGGAGTTGAAGTACCTGTATCTCTTTGTTTTGTTGACATGGTTTTGAAAATGTAGGATTAATCAAACTGTAAAGCAAGAATCAATAAAGTTTTTTTCTTAAACCAACATGATGCTGTGATTGTTCATTCACTAAATTATTACTGATGCCTCAATGTCATTCAAACACATTTGTAGAACTTTAAACGTGCACATTTCTTAATCTAAATAACAAAAAATGTAAATGAAAATGTTTTTTTAAGATGGTCGTAAAAGCTGAACAGAAAACATTTTGGTGAATTCATCCATTACAGATAATAATCTGTACCTTTCATGTCATAAACATTATCTGAGCATGAGGAGGCACTGCTCTGTCTGAAGCTCTGTTACTCAAGTTAGACTTTAATCTGCTTTGTTTTAACACAATCTGAGCAGAAAGAACTGAAGTGTCAGGCTGGGGGTTTATTGGAGAGCGTTAAACCAATAAAAACAGCAGCGTTACTAATTTGATTAAACTGGATAAAAGCCACGTTAAAGTTGATCGTGTTTTTCTATCGTTTTTGATTTGTGGCTTTTGTTTTGTTGATAAGATACAGCACACAAACGTAAAGATCAGACCTTTTAGTAAAAAATGGGCAGATGATGTGGCAAATCATGTCCGTGCCACTGTCTTGTTCTTTAAAGTTGGCAACGATGATTGTTATTTGGCAAAGACTTATGGTCAGGACCCTCAAAATGGTAAAATCAATCAAAATCTTTTCGACAGGCCCCTTTTACAATGCCACTCGGTTTGTTCTGATTACTGTAAAAGTGCGGATCTTCACTTACTTATTCATTAATTTTCTGTGGGGATTAGCTGAGTCTTGGAAATGGATCATCACTGCAGCACGTTAAAACCTTTATGTACGCTTTGGAGGCCATTTTGTTTGCAAAAAGGAACCAGGAAAAAACAAACAAAAAAAACTGCAAAATATTGCCATAAATGTGCTAAAACGTCTTTTCAGTAGCAGGACTAAAACCTTTAGAAAATATACTTTTACTTTTCAGTCCAGTTCAAAAATGTGGAGTAGAAAGTACAGATACTGCTCTGAAATGTAGTGAAGTAAAAGTAAAAAAGTATCTAGTGTAAAATGTACTTAAGTAAAGTACATATACATAAAAATTGACTTAAGTACAGTACTTTTACTTTTGTGCTTTGTTACTGTCCACTGCTGTTGCAGTCTACTTTTAAACAAGAAAAAGACCAACAAAATAGTCTGAGATCAATTTAAATAGTACATAGAATATAAACAAATGAAAACCATGTATTTTAATCGGCTGAATGTGTAAATGCACCTACAAAAGGGAAATATGGTGTGATTTCTTAAATATTTTTCTTGGGAAGGACCCCCTGACCCCCCTGTTTAAAGCTGGTTTTAACTGGTTTGTAAATCTAGCCACATTTATAAACCTGCCCGGCCACCACACGTGAAAAACAAACCAAACCAAAACAAAAGCTTCCTTTCAAGAAAAATTCAAGAGACACAACAAAAAAGTAATAGAAAATCACACTGGATGAGGATCATTTTGCCTTTCTTGGTCCAGACGAGGTTCGAGATTTGTCCAGTTTGTGTTTGTTCTTGTTCTCCGGCGAGTGTTTGATGATATGATGTAATGCTAAGCTAATTTCAGCTAACTTACTTACATTCAGATTCAGATTCAGAAAACTTTATTGATCCCAGAGGGCAATTCATTTGCAGCATTTCCCAGAGCAGTTCACACACACATACACACAAAACACACACTACGTGAGTCCATTTCACAGGTACAACAATATTAAATACAATAAAATTAGCAAATACTGCCATTCAAATTCAACAGTTTAATCGCGGAGGGCACGAAGGAGTGGGAAAAACGATTCGTTTTCCTCATTGGTGCATAAAAAACGGCGCCCTGAAGGCATCATAACAAACTCAGGAGTCAGAGGGTGTTGAGGCTGTCCCAGGATGCTCTTAGCTTTATTCAGCACCTGCTCCTCCCACAGAGAGTGAAGGTCCCTCAATTTGATGCCTGTAATTTTTGAGCAGGTTTTAACAATTGCCTGCAATGTATTTTTGTCCTTTAAGGACAATCCGTGGAACCAGCAGATAAAAGAAAAAGTAAGAAGGCTTTCGATAAAAGAACAATAAAAATTATTAAGAATAGTTCTGTTTACATTAAAAGAGTTTAGTCTCCTCAGCAAGTACATTCTCTGCTGTCCTCGTTTCACAATGGACTCTGCATTCAGGTCAAATCTCAGTTTGTTGTCGATTAAAGTTCCAAGATATTTATAACTTTCGACAACTTCCACATCCTCACCATGGATGACACTAACACTGTGTGAAGCGGCACGTCTGAAGTCTATTTCCATGTCCTTTGTTTTAGAAACATTTAAATCAAGAAAATTGTCCTCACACCATTTTACAAATTGTACCAGAGCAGGCCCATGGTTGGCCTCAGATCCTGACAATAGAGTCACCAGAACTGTGTCATCAGAAAATTTTATGAGAGAACTGTTCTCTTCAGAGGATCTGCAGCTGTCTGTGTACAGGATGAAAAGTAGAGGTGAAAGGACGCAGCCTTGGGGAGATCCTGTGTTAGATATGGAGGGAGGAGACATTTTTCCATTCACAAACACACGCTGAACCCGGTCAGTAAGAAAATTTAAAATCAATAAGAGCAGCTGGTCTGGAAGGTTAAAATCTGAAGCCAGTCTTTGGATCAAAATATGAGGCTGCAATTTGTTAAAGGCAGAGGAAAAGTCCGCAAATAAAAGTCTGACATGTGCCCCAGTGTTTTCAAGGTGCTTGTAAACAGTGTTCAGTAAGTATAACTTAGCATCTTCCGCTCCTTTTTTAGGCTGATAGGCAAATTGCAGTGGATCGAGTTTCCCTTCAGTTAAAAGCAAAATATTAGACTTTAAAATATGTTCAAAGCATTTCATGACAAGTGATGTGAGTGCCACTGGTCTGAAATCTCTCAATTCCTTAGACTTGTTTGTTTTGGGAAGCGGTATCACCGTCGATGTCTTCCACAAAATGGGAATTTCACAAATATCAACACACTTTTGTAACTGTCTACTAAAATCAACACAGAGCTGAGTGGCACAGTGGTGAAGGTGCGCCCACAGATGGCGTCAGGGCCCTTTGCCTTCCCTTCCTTTACCTTTTAAATAAGGCACAAACCTGATTTTGCGAAATCACAATTTCATTAACAGGTTTAAGAGAATTCCTACATTCTGACAATTTTTCTAGTAGATGTGTTCTTTCAAAACGAGAGAAAAAGGAGTTAAATGCACTTGGCAACTCAAAGTCAGGCAACCCATCAACAGTAACTGGTTTTCGGTCCTCTTTTTGAAGGCTACTTGAGGCCATGTTCTTAATACCCCTCCAAGCTGCTCTAAGGTCACCACTACTGTACTGGGCTTCCACTTTTTCCTTGTATTTTAGTCTGGCCTTTCTTAAATCCCTTTTTACCTCCCTGGAGACTTCCTTTTTCTCCAGTTGGTCACCAGTGCAGTAGACCACTTTCTTTTTATTTATTGTTGATTTAAGCTCCTTTGTTACCCATGGTTTGTTATTTGGATAAATAACAACCTTTTTAGATGGGACAATGGAATCAACACAAAAAGTGATGTATGAAGAAACAGATTTGCATAAGTCATTAATATCATCACATGCGTCAAAGAAGCAGTCCCAGTCTGTACATTCAAATGAAGCTTGGAGAGTAGAAATGCTGTCCTCTGACCAATATTTCACAGATTTTTCCACCCGTGGCAGACGCCTGAATACAGGGGTATACCGTGGCATAAGGTACACGCAGTTATGATATGATGATCCCAGAGGAGGGAACGGAAGGGACTTGTACGCACCACTCACGGTGCCGTAACATAAGTCCAGGGTCGTATTCCTCTGTGTTGTGGTACAAGTGACATACTGTTCATATGTTTTAAGAGTCACACCAAGTCTGCAGTGATTTAAGTCCCCTAGAATAAATTTCGGGGCATCAGGACATATAGTGTCAAGACGGTGCGTGACGTCACCAATCAGCTGTGCAGCGGCTGCAGCGTCAGCACGGGGATGCACGTAAACAACCGTAAAAAAGAGCTGTTTGAACTCTCGCGGCAGGTAAAAAGGTCGAAGAGAGATCGATAATAGTTCGACATCAGGAGTACAGATCCTTTCTCTCACTATAACAGTGTTACAGTACCTTTTGTTTACGTAGCAACAAACTCCTCCTCCACGCGTCTTGTTGGTGATTTCCTTGTTTCTGTCCAGTCTGAGCGGAGCCCCAAAGCCCCTCAGGGATAAATCCTCATCTTTATCCGAGTCGGTGAGCCAGGTTTCGGTGAAGACGAGTAAGCAGGCATTCTTGACTTCTTGCCTGACCGTGGCCCAAGATTCCAGCTCATCGAGCTTGTTTCGGATTGACTGTGCGTTCCCCAGAAGGATGGAGGGGAGCGCAGGTAGTTTGCGGCGATCCTGCAGGCTCATCTGTTTTAATCTTCGGTGTATTCCACCTCGTTTTCCCCTTTTACGCCGCCCAGTTTTAGCAGCCGTGCGGTGAAGCTCCGGTGGGATGTCCGGCGGTGGCACGACAGTTTTCAGGGAGAACTGGAGCTGGATTAAGGACTCTCGGCTAAAGGTAATGCGCGGTAGAGCACCTTCCCAGAGCGCGCTCGGTTCGTTCGTCCCATGACTCGTATAAAACATGATAAACAGTGCGCATAAGAGCAACAAGTAGTCCAGTTTGAGAATCCACATTGTTATCAATTTGAAACGGTGACACGCCAATCACACAGACAAAAGTTCATAGAAATCAATCACTGCTCGAGGTAGCTACCCGGGTCGCACGCTGCGGAGCGTCCCCACTGCCTCGAGGTTGGTTTCATGATACTGTTAGAATTAATTGGTTTGATTTAACATGATTCTGTGAACATGCGATAAAAAACCAATCGGAGACAATGTGTGACTTTTGTTAAACCGTTCCTCTGGTCGGAGGACACAGGGGAGATTCGTCCTCTCCAGGGCCGAAGGGTCGCTCGTCCTCCGGGGTTTAACTCCCTGCTCTGAACCCCACGGTTGTCCAAAGTGTAGTGTCAGTGCAATGACAACATCAGTTTGTTGCTCCAGTTTTGGCTTTATTTTGCACCCTCGCTAACCCCGGTCGCCGTCCTCATTCCAGGCCATGCCTATGCAGGTTGGTTTTTTGTTGACCTGATTCATCGTGGGCCTTGTCTTCGGTGTGAGGCTGGAGTCACTGGATCCACTGGACGCCTCGTCATCTTGTCCATGGTCGAGCTGGTCTTCATCCAAACGACTGATCTGAGCTTAGACCTTATGCACAACAACAACTCAAAACCACACACCTGGGAAGATGTAAAACGACTTTTTGAGAGACAATTTATTTTGGGATATTTGATTTCTTAAGGACTGATTTACAAACTGGTGATCTGTTCATATTTTGAGCCGATACTTCATTGAATGTGTTGAAGGGTTTTATATTTTTATACTTTTATATTTGAAGACTTTTTTATATTTTATAATTATAAAATAATGGTTTTATAGTTTTACTTATGTAAGATGAATTGCAGAAGTTTTGTTTGTTGTACAACATGTCAGTTATTGAGTTTCAGGTAACATCCAAACTAGTTGTGAAGTTTCCATTTTCTGGCAGAGCAGGCCCAATCTCAGGAATGTGTAAGATAAACAAAACGGCCTCTCCCTGCGCACACACCATATAAGGAGAACTTTACGTTAAACCCCCCATCAGAAGACTTCAGGAAGGATGCCATCGCCTCTTCTTGCATATTCATGTATTATTCATGTGCCATGTGTTAAATACGGATGGACTGAGCCAGTGGTTATGTTCTGGGGAGATAGAGGCGAGAATAACCAATGTTAGGGCTCAGAACATCCAGAGCTCTGTATAGATTATTTTGTATTAGGGAAATAAATCTTTTGATTGTAACTCGTCGAATCCTGGCCATCATTATACTGGTATGTGTTATTAGTTATATAGTGTAGTAATTGTTGACTGCTAAACGCTCCACTCTTACAGCAAACGAACACGCTGGATTTGGCTGATAAATAATAAGAAATAGCCAAAGAATTCTTCAAATGGTGACCCCGGACGTTGACTGAAGGGGGAGCGTTGGTCAACGCGGACTGGATTACGGACCGGACCGTCTTAAAAGACATCGCGGTAGACATGCCAGATCTATACTCCACGGCTGATGTTTGGATTTTCCCTGGGGCCCCAAAACTGAAATAAGGTAAGACTATTTTGATTCTCTCTTTTTTAAAGAGATCAAAGTAAGTCTATTGGCATATTTTTCCAAATTTAGTGAAACAAAGGGGAAGATCCTTGCATTGGTTCATTTAGGTCAATTTTGACTGTGGACTGTAGAAGGGAAGTCGTATAAGTATACATTGTTGTGTTTGATTAATAACGTAGTTGTGAATAAGAATAATTGAAAGAGTCACGCGTCGCGTAATACGCTCTAAAACGGTCTACGGACCCACGTAGGTGATATCTCCCTGCAAACCGGACGCGGTAAGCAAATTAAAACGTTACTGGGGAAACGTGGTCAGACTGGGGAGCTGATAAAACCTTATAGAGGCTAAGCTGATAAGAGCCCAAAAAAATTAGCAGGTTTAGAGGCCTACTGCTATCAGTTACGCGGGATACTCATCTTGAGCGGGGATAGCAGTGAAAATTGGCATATGAAATTACGTTATAGAGGCTAAGCTGATAAGAGCCAAAAAAAAAAAAAAAAGTAACAGGTTTAGAGGCCTATCGCTATCAGTTACGCGAGACATCGATCTTGAGCGGGGGTAGTGATTAAAATATTGGTATAAGAAACTACGTTTATTGTTGGAATAATTTGTTAATTGTAGAATAAAATGTCGGGAAAAGTACAGTTATTACCAAAGGACTGGATTGGTAAAGCATGGCCACGTCTGGGACAATCAGCGTGGTACAAGAAAGGCAAGTTAGGTGAGTTGATTGAAGTTTGTGAATGTGGATTGAAAGAAGGAGGAGAGGATGTAAACCGAGCTGTGCCACTCGAGGAACGGAAGAAAAAGGAGAAAAGGAGAGCAGAGCTGAAGAGGAGATTGAAATCGTGCCGTCCCTTGGCGGACGTGCTGAGAGTGATGTGGGCGGAGACAACTACTGTGTTTGATCCGCCCAAACAGACAAAGGAAGATGGTCCTTGTAGATGTTGTTCCCTGGAAGAAAACACTGGCGCAGATTCATTATTTTAGCTTTTATTAAAAGGTCCACTTACATGCAGAGGTCTGAGCACAGTACAGGAGAGTCTAAATTCATGTTTACATTGAGGCGTTATATACTGTTCCCTTTACGTCACATGTTACAACAGTCAAGTTTAAAATACTGTGTACGTGGCAGTCAAAATGAACCTCTGGTCTTTCTCTGTACTTTGAACGTCTGAAATGTAAGGCTAAACAAATAATATTACAGTGATATAGCCATTTCCCAGAATTCTGACAGACAGTTCAGTCTGAGGCATAATGCATACATAACAAGTCACTATATTTGAACCATTAAAGAGCATTAAAACAAAAGCCAGTACATACATAGAATAGAAACAGATCAAAATTATCCACAATTCCCCCTTTTTATCACATACACATGTGATAACAAAACACAGTAATGTTAGAATATCATAATTCATTATATAGCTAGAAGTGCAAGGCGCAACTTCTTAATTATGCATGAGTTTTTATTTGAATCACAAAACATAGTAATAAGCAGCAAGATCAATTTTTTTCTAGCATTTTATCTTTTATATATATTTTTTATTATATTTTAAACACAAAGACACTCGGACAGCAAGGATGACACAAAGAGCACTTACTGAGAGTATATCTTAAATATAAGCTTAGTGTCTAGATTTTTAGCAGGGTCTGGAGTCAGTGTAGCTCAAGTGATTAGCGGAAGAGTTGATGGTCACAGGTAGCAGACTCTGAAAGATGTTAGAAGTTGGTGCCCAGTTACAAAAGTTGTCAGTAAATTTTCTGATTGAGAACTGAGGTTGGTTTGAGTATTGATGGAAAAAGTGTCTTTAAGTATAGTCAGCGACCCATAGTCCAGTATAGAAGCATCAGAAGCATATAGAGGTCAGTATTGGCAAAGCAGAATGAAGATGATAACTGACATTAGCTTTATCAAAAGTCTTCAATAATTAATAATAAACAATAAAGTAAATTATTTATTTATTTATTTTCGTCTCGAGAACCCTCCAAGTTTTTGTCTCACACTCAAAGCATCCCTTAATTTAAGTTTCAGGCAAATAAATGGGTTTACTTATCATATATTGTCAATTATATTTTATGTTATATTTATAGTCCAAGATAGTTCAAAGAGATGCTAAATTTACAACAATCACACATTTTTAAAGTACATTTTCTCTTCACTTAAAACCTAAAACCATTCCAAGTGCCCCCTGGTAAGTCCTCAAGTACCCCTTGGAGTCCCTGTACCCCTGGTTGGAAGCACTGATTCAAGCATACAAAGTCTCATTAACATATGGAGCAGTGTAGAGGTCAGTCCTTGGTCATTGAGTTAGCAGTTAAATGTAGGATGTTTAATGGATAATATCAAAGACTTACACTGTTGTGAAATAGTCTTGGCTGTACATTCGATGTAGTTGGTAATACCACACCTCTAATTCTAATATTAGGTAAGTCATTGTTTTTTGACAAAGTAAATCTATCTTCTAATTTTTGTTCATGAATTTGAAAGCTCTAGTGGTGTGGCTGGTCGTTTTTACAGTAGGGAGCATCCATAGTGTTGGCTAAGACTTTAGTACAGTTTATTAAAATGTTTATTAAAATGTGTCCTTAGGATAAATTGTATATAGTTTGTGTGATCAATATTAGGTAAAGTACAGTCAAGCACATCACATAAATCAAATGCTACATTACAAGTCCATTCTTTATAACAAAATGTGGTAAGTTTAGATAAGTTTAGGTAGTATTTTTTCTTTTACTCTTTTCAGTGCTCATTGTTTCATACCTGTGTGATTGACTGCTATATTAGTTTCTTCATAGCCAGTTACTTTGGTTTTGTTGCCATGATGTGTTGTTTTGTTTTCAAGCTGTCCGAGGTCTTGTCCATCATCCGTGAATTGTAGGATACACCAAAACAAAAACATCATATTAACTCAAAGGAGTATAAGATCTCATCAATATTACTGGGGAGCTGAGAGTATGACCTATACTTCCCCCTTTTCAACTAGTATCAGGAACAGATGTGGATCCAACGGTGGGAGCTGTGCCACCACACGCTCCATGCGGCTCAGGAAGTTGTTTTGTTTCGTGAGCGTTGGAGCCTCGATTTGACCTGGCTCTTTGCCTCTGGATCCCTATCGTTGGTGACCACTCGAGCTGGAGTCCAGGTGCTCACTCGGCTGCCCTCACAGCGATGTCGGGGCCCAGCATCTCCGTCTCCAACGTTAGCGCCTCAGCTCTCTGACTAGAGCCCAGTCACCAGGTCTAGCTCCAGCTCTGCAGCTTCAGCAGTGTTTGACCTGCACAGAAATAAAAAGTGCATTCCCTCCTCCCATTTGATGCGTCCATGGAGAAGAGATTTGTAGGCTATTCTTTTCTCTGGTGGTCGTGGTCTGGGCAGAGTATCTTTCCAAAGGTTTGTTTCCCAAAATATGTTCATTAATGGCATTTCAATTATTTGGAGCAACCTGCTGAAATAAAAAGAAGGCATTGCACAGAAAAAACTATCTACACATACCCTTTTTAAATGTATTTTTTATTATTGGCCCGAGCCAGTAAACTGGCGAGGGACATTGTGTTTCGTCCGTTTATTGCTTATTCTTATTTTTGTCGTTTTCTTACTCTTCGCGCCCCTTTTTGACCCAGTAAACATGCACGTAAAAGTCTTCAATGGGGTATAGTCGCGATCGTCCGGAAAAAAATTTCAGATTTCGTGTGTCTCGAGCATCCGACCCGAACCAAACGAGCAGCACCGGCCTGAATCGGACCCCTATGGGAAATGGGACGAGCAAATTTTGCCCGACGCGCACGAAACTCGGAGCAGTGATAGAGAACAGTGACCCGAAAGCAAAACATGACATTGGAGCGCTGCCTCGGACCAAAGCGCACGGCGCCATATTGGACCGAAAGTCGCCACGCCAGTTTGACTTTTTTTGACGGAGAACATGGACTAGGCTTTTGCCACACGTGGGTCTGACAAACATTTATGCGATCGGGACACAATGAAATTTAATAATCTGCCTCTTTTATTCGGATATCTTGAACGGTTTCGCCGCGGCTCGCCATCAAGAACGCCGCTTCCTGTTTTTCCGATCGCATGTCACGGCTACACGCTTGGACTGAGAGAGCTGTAATTTCAGTCACGAGTGCGTAATTATGATCTGAATGTAATGCATTAATAAAAATAAATAAAAAGTACTCGCTAGCGCCCCCTACCTATTAAGTCAAATATCGACTTTGTCCGATTTGGACGAAACTTGGGGAATATGTCCAGTGCAGGGCGCCATGAAAAAAACTGAATTAGTGATATGGTGCATTTATCATCGTTGGCCACCAGGGGCGCAAAGAGTGCTCACCAAATCATTTCAATAGCTCCTGCACGCACATGCATACTCCGATCGACATGAAATTTGAAACACTCGTAAACGTAAAGCTGCTGAATCCATTTATGTGCGCACAATAACAATCAACCCTACGGCGCCACCTGTAGGAACGCACTAAATTACAATGGGGAAAAAAAACATTACTTTGACTTTTATTAGTGAAAATTTGCAGACAATTCCTAGATGGCCTCCTGATCAGAAAAGCCAATGAGACCCATAGCCTATTTTTTACACTTTTGCCTCTAGAGGCCTCCAGAGCTCCCATTCATTGTCTATGGGACTCAGACTGTCTTCATACAAGGCTGCAATAATAAACAACTAAAACCTGCAGGACAGCCACCGAACTCAATACAGAGACTCCTTTTAAGGGACATTAATGGGTCATAATTGTATTTTTCATGAAACTAATAAACAGCCTCTACAGCGCCACCTTTTGGGTGAGGCCTATGGAGAGGGAGACACATTTACTTTGGAGGAGGCCCATAAAATTTGGCACAGTGATAGTACACATAAAAAGCACCCTTAAACATAATTGGTGCTCAGTGGTCAGAGCAACGACATGGCGGCCATATTGATTTTTATTTCACACGCCACTTTAACTTTTTGTTTTCCATTGAGAACTTGTCCTAGGGTTTTTGGCCGACATTGGTCTAACGTACACGTGCCTAATCACGACAGATTGAAATTTAATAATCTGCCAATTTTTTTGGCCTATCTCATGGTTTAGTCATGACGTCCTGTGAAATATCGCCTCTATTTCTTGTTTCTCTGCATGCTCCTCAAAGGCACATGAACTGTGCCTACAGAGTCCAAATTGCCACCAATGATGGAGAATTAAATACTACACACAATAGACTAGGGAGCACAGGGCCACGAATCACTATAGCGCCCCCTACAGTTCAGTTAAAAGCTGCAAGCTTGTCCGATTGACACCAAATTTGGTGATATGATTCTTCGCTTAATAAGATGCAAAAAAGTCAATGAGACCCATGGTCTATTCTTCATAATTTTGCCTCTAGAGACCGTCAGAGCTCCAATTCATTGTCTATGGGAGCCTAACTCCATTCGCACAAGGCTGCCACAATAAATAACTAAAAACTGCAGGACAGCCACCAAACTTAATACAGTGACTCCTTTTAAGGGACATTAATGGGTCATAACTGTATTTTTCCTGAAACTAATAAACAGCCTCTACAGCGCCACCTTTTGGGTGAGGCCTATGGAGAAGGAGACACATTTACTTTGGAGGAGGCTCATAAAATTTGGCAGAGTGATAGTACACATAAAAAGCACCCTAAGACATAATTGGTGCTCAGTCGTCAGACCAACAACATGGCGGCCATATTGATTTTAATTTTAAATGCCACTTTAAGTTTTTATTTTCCATTGAGAACTTGTCCTAGGGTTTTTGGCCGACATTGGTCTAACGTACACGTGTCTAATCAAGACAGATTGGAATTTAATAATCTGCCATTTTTTTTGGCCTATCTCGTGCGGTTTAGTCGTGACTTCCTGTGAAAAAACGCCTTAATTTCCTGTTAATTTCAATATCTCTCCTAGCCACAGGTATTGCCCTACAGAGCCCAAACTGTAGTCACCGATGCAGAATAAAATATTAAACGGAACAGACTCAGGAGCACATAAGCAGGTTTCACTATAGCGCCCCCTGCTGGTCATGTAAAAGTACCAAAATTTCCTGATTTCCACGAAATCTTGTAAACTGCTTTGAAGCGGTAAAAGCTGCAAAAAAGTCTATTACATTGATGTCCTATTTTGTATTGTTTTGACTCTGGGAGCACACATATCCCCCATTCATTTCCTATGACACATTTCATAAGTCAATGGAGATCCCTAAATTATTTCGAGCAAAGTCAGTGAAACTTGGCAGATGCATTATTTAGAGCATTTTGATCGAATAAGTTAATTACATCGTAGCCGTGTTTTGGATGCTTTTGCCACTTCTGGAGAGCAGTGCCCGCCTATGCACTTCTATAGGGACGGCGCTTGGGGGGAGGGGGGGTTACGGAGGCCCGAGTGACGCTCAGAAGAGGAGGACGGTGCCCCGTGGCGGTTTGGGACCGGCCGAGGCCGCGTGGGAAGGCGGTCGCGTTCGGGGCGAGGGCCATCATCGCCGCTTTGCGGCTTTAATTGTAATTTATTTTTATTTTGTAAAGTTTTGGTGCATGACTTTAGTTACATTGTGAACCCAATTTTGTATTTAATTGAATCCAATCCTGACTTTGAATTGAGGCACACACTAAATCTCTTGATGGGCCAATTGGTATAGTTACCACATTATTGATTTTCCAGCATTGGTTCTTCTGACGTCCAGTATTCAGTTAGTTACATTTTTGAATCCACACGTTTTAGTCTCCTTCGTGTGAACATTATTTCTCAGTCAACCTGTGAATATAAAAAACAACATATACACGCACAACGATTCTTGACAGAGTGAACTTCATCATTCTTTTTGTTCCACTGTCCACACAGATCCACTATTATTGGATCCATATGCTCCTTTAAGTTATCTGTTGAAACCTGTAAATTTGAGATTATAATGACCTTTACTCATGTTATATGAGAAAAAATGTAATTCAGAAAACGCTTAAGTGAGTCCATAGACAAAACAAAGTAGAAAATGGTTAGTTCATTCATACACATTCACACAAACAGAAGGTTAGTGAAGCTTATTCAGTCCAAAAGTCCAAAAGTGTAAATGTGTTCATGGTTGAGTTGTACACAACTGTTAAAAACACATCTTTTAGTGACTGTATGGGTACAGGAAGTGTCCTGTCTGTGATCACATTCCCCAAAACATTTTTTCAAAACAGCATTTTTTCAAAATCAGATTTGTTAGTTACCTCTTGTTACAACCAATTTAATAACCTTTCAATAGTTGATGGATGTTTATCAAAACTACTCTCAATTTTTAATAATCTACAGAGCTCTCTATAATTATTATTACACCAGCTGGGTTTTACTAGTCTGCTTAACTTTTGATATTGTTTCTTTACAGACATGACATGATTTGCATATCCACCAGTTAACTTCAAGTTCAACATCATCAATTTCCACATCTATAACTAATTACCAGTATTTGAGTGATACTTCATGCAATTTTAGTGGTGTCCTGTGCGTAATCCGAAACGTTCACGTAGTCCTCCCGCTGCTCCTTGACCTCCTCATCCCCTCCGTCTGCCCCGCCCTCTGAGCCGCTGTGACCTGGAGCTTCTCGATCCACATCCTTATCTGCCGCTGTGTGGCACATCAGTTTTCTCTGAAAAAGTCTCAGAAGAAACACAAAAATCACCATCATGTGATAAAGCACAATCCATACAGAAGAAACTTTGTGACCTGCAATAAATAAATAGATGAAACGCCAAGGAGTATCTACTAAATTATGCCATTTTGATTTTATATGTCTGTAACCAAAATGGGGTATTCTTCCTTTTCCTTTTTCATTGAACTTTTTAATCATTTGAAATAGTAGACTTGCTTATTTGTAATGTATTGCAGGAGTTTTATTATATGGTGAAAATTCTACAACATGTAAGAATTTAAAATATTAGGCAAACTTGCGCCATGGGCAGTTGTAATTAAGTTTAAGTTTCAAATATTCAATACTTCCCGTTGTGGCCTCAGCTGTGTCCAGTCCGTGGTCAGAGAGCGGAGGCAGAGCAGGCGGTGAAAAGGAGCGGGGTCAAGGATCGACAGCAGGAGCCTGTACAGGAAATAAGAGCGCTCACACAAGAAGATATTAGTTTGTGCATGTAATGGTAAATACAATTCTCCATGTAGTTAACATGCATATGAAGAGAAATGGCCAAGATCAAATTAATCCTTGTAGTCTATATGCTGTGTTAGACAATTTGAAACCTTCAAAATGTGAATTTGGGAGGTTTTAGCTTTTAGAAAAAATTAAATCTGTTATGACTTCGATAAAACCACTAAATGAGCTCATTTCAGTCAAAAATCCAAAAACAGGAAAACCGTTACGTTCGTTAACAGTCTGAGTGAAAAGTCATGTCAGGACACAAAATGCTTTGACCCCTTCGTCAGTCCAAGTGATTTTGTCAGGAGTTTTCAGGCCTTTCCCATGAATTAAAGCGCTTCGAGGAGAGTGTAAAATTGAATAATTTGGAACGAACTGTTGAAAGTAATAACACATGACCAATTTAGACATAAGTTGCTTTTAGTCACCGGCTTTAGAATGTTTTGATTAGCAGCTGCAAATTCAGTTGAAATACTTTGCTGTTTTTTTTTTGTTTTTTTTTAAGATATTATGCCCAATGAAGGTTACTTAACGCTATGAATGGGTTTAAAACATAAGACTGAAAAGTGTTTTAGTAATTCTGGAGGTGTCACTGAATTAATAAATAAAGATTTGATCTATCCAGTAGAGGTCTTCAAGTGTTTAACACATCCCACAACACTCTCCCACCATTCGTCAAAGTCATGACCTACTTCTGTGGTAACGAACAGAGAGCACTGCAAATCTCCAGTGTCACTGCTCTGTCATTTTTTCTGGCCCACTCTGTTACTAGCTACTGCCGTCAGATCATCATCAGGGTTTTAGGGTCAATTTCCAGTAATAAACATAAGTGGGAGGAGAGATTTCACTCTACAACCTTACCAAATTTAGGTTGTTCATCAAATCTTCCATGGTCACTTACACTCCGGTCTGAGGTGGAGATTAAACAAATGCCTTTTCTGCACATCAGATCCCAACAGAGTGAGTCCACTGGATACAAAGGAGAATAGAGAAATTAATATTTGAATGAGTGGTCATTAGAGTCAAAACACTTTAAAAGAGATGTGAAGACGTCCCTGTTCGCGGTCCCACAGGAGGCTAATGAAAATATGAAGCAACCACTAAGCTTGGGCTTGTGTCTTAAGCTAGATGTTTTAACCACAGAATGCGTGGCGCCTGAGTCCACAAGAAATTTAATCTTTTTACCGCCAATTGTGGAAGTGTACTCAGAAAATTTAGCATGTGTTTGTATTAGGCACATTCACACAAGCTTCAAGTGATGTGATTGCGTGTCAGGTGCATGTTACCCTCCATTGCTTGTGGTTGGTGAGGGTGAGACTTGTGATGTGCCGTGGTTTCTGCAGCACTCCTGGACCCCCCTCTGCCTCCATGCCTAGTCAGTCTGACCCCTGGAAGCCTCTGTGTCCTTGGAAACCAGGAGGTGGTGGCGCCAGAAAGTTCTGAGCATCCTTGCTTTGCCTGGGCCTTGTACAGTCACGCTGGCAATGTCCATGCATGTCACAGTTGTAAAACACCCTGTGGTTCAGGTTTTGTCCTTGTCCACATCCTGTTTCTCCCACTCCTATCGCCCTGTCCTGTCATGGGGCGTTCAGTGGCGTGTGCATACAGAGAAAAAGTGTCTTTGTGCATTTCTTGTGTGCTCTTCCGCTCTTTTCTCTGCGTCTCCTCACTGATGTTCTCAGCTGCTTGTCCTGTGATGTGCCCTCAGATTCTCCAGAGTAAGTTATCATGCACACCAATGTATGTTTTGGTCACCTGGCCAGAACTCAGAAAGCAGCAGTCCAGCAGATGTCACAGCAGAGATTGAGTTCATATGCTTGGGCACATTCCGTGGTATTGTGTGGAATGAAACACTCTGCTTCGAAGATTTAAGTGAGGTGCTGGATAAAGTCATCAACACCTTCCCCTGAGCTGTTTGCATTGAGTGATAGTCGTCCGATCTTGGTTGGAAACTTGGCTTCGATCTCTTCACAAAGCACATTTACAGCAATAATGTATCTGCTGTTGTTGTCATACATGGGCATATTGGGATGAAAAGCTGCATCATGGATCTCATCGCTCACTTCATCTAGTAAGCGTGAATGTGCTTGCACTCAAGGCCACAGGGTCGACATCCTCTGTAGAAGGCGGCAAACTCTTTGGCTAACCGGGCACCTTGAGTCACAGGGTCAGGCAATAGGCTACCTGCTTTGGCAACATAGTCCAGTGTCCATGGTCGGTAAACACACATCGACCATCGAGATCCGCCATTTCCATCATGGAGAAGGTGGCAGCGGCAATTTCTGTCCCACCAAGGTTGCTGCGCAGGGCACAAGTCAGGCTGCTCTTTTTATTTTATTTTTAATTTTTTTTTCCTTCCTGGTTGGTGTTGTGCGGCCGGTCTACTCCTCTGGTCGCAGGATCTGGCAGGGGTCCAGGTCGGGGTCCACAAGCACCGCAGAAAGACGGCTGAGATCTGGATAGGTATAAAAGAAGAGAGAGAGCAGCAGTATTTTGTCTATAATTCTGATGTGACTGTGATGTAGTGTAGTATTGTGCAGTGTGTGCAGCGCCTGGGCGCAGTTATCTGCAGTGTATATGTGTGTGGGTGTGGGTGTGGGTGTGGGTGTGTGTGTGTGTGTGTGTGTGTGTGTGTGTGTGTGTGTGTGTGTGTGTGTGTGTGTGTGTGTGTGTGTGTGAGTCCGTGATGGGTTTTGATAAGCTGGAGGTCATTCACTCGCATTCACTCCAACACTTACAACGTCTCCAGCCAACTGTTTAGTAATTTTCTTTCGTTCATGTGCCTCAGACTTCCACACAGTCACATAGTCCTAATTTTTTAGCATTTATTTTAGGAGATCAGTAGACACCTTTATTATTATTATTATTATTATTATTTTTTTTTTTCTTTATGAATTTCTATTTTTTGCATATTAATTATCTCTTTAATGTTTTGAGTTGATTAGAGCTCAGCGATTCTCCTTCAGGAAAGCCCTATTTTTAGAAACTCCCCACTTTTTAGACTTATAGGTCTCAAAATTAAACGTCCTAATTTACCAATAAAACCTAATAAGACAGACTCACACCACAACTTGAGAGCAATAAGTTCGGAATCCTTACACCGGCGTTTCTTCCCAACTGTGGTACAGCCCTCCTTCTCTGAAGACTAGACGAGGAACAAGGCTGGATTCAGATCCAGGATCAAACGCTGGATCACACAGGGAAGAAACGACTCGGACCGTAGTTTGATGATGCCAAACTGTTAAATGTTGTGGATTTCTAATGACAAGCTAGACAAGTTAAACAATAAAATTACAATAAGAGAAGTGAGTCTATAACATTAGGTGCTTGATTTATTCAGGTACCAGAATAAATGGTTGGTCGCTCACAGAGCAGTCTCTCCTTGGTCGACGTAAATTCACAGGTCAGCAGGTCAGAGACAGAGAGTCAGAGACAGAGGATAAACATAATCAAGAGACAACAAAATGATAATAATTTTGTAATTTTGTAGCATGGTTGATTAGCAATATCAACAAAAATAACATTTACCAATGGTTTTCTGGCTCAAACCAGGCCTCAGAGTTGGAGGACATCATAGAACAGATCTGAGTCAGATGGACTCTTGCTTAAGATGTAAGGTAGAGTTTACCATTAAATGTTTGTGTTTTGCAAATTGCTATGACAGGTTCTAATAGAAATAATAAAATAAAATTAAAAAAAATATTTGTCCTTCTTCAGGGATGGGGTGTCCTTATTCTACTTTCAAAATCACTGTCTTCTACTTTCAAAATCACTGTCTTCCTGTTTCGACTCCTTCCTTTAGCTCCGCCTACTTCAACAACCCTACTCTATACTTTCTTTAAGTCTGTGTCCACTCCTCACACTCCCTCTTCACTCCTCACACTCCCTCTTTACTCCTCACTCCCTCTTCACTCCTCAGTCCAATTGTAAATCAAAATAAAAACGTTTATATACATTCAAGGAATTTTCATAAAGCCATGAAACATTATCGGGAGTTACAACTAGAAAAAGATGCACCTTTGCATAAATTTTAACTATAGGATAGTATTTATATATTTTTTATTTATTTATTTATTTTTAATTATACATTACTATTATTTATTATTATTTTATTTTTCAATAGTATTACTTAAATTATAATTACTTAAAAAATAAGAATACTAGTATTTATTTATTTATTCAAGTATTATTATTGCTTCATCTATTATTAATTATGCTTCCGTTACACAATTATGTTTTAAAGAGATAATGAATACAACTCAAACTCCTCCTCATTGTCCTCCTCCAGGGTCCAAATATCATGGGCTTCACAGGGGAAGGCACCAGGATGAGGAGACTGGAGCAAGAATATTTTTGTCATTTTTTTGCTGGAAATTTATTAAGATAGCACAGATCAACAAATACAAAAACATTTTTTCTCTTTTCTTTGAGGGCTGGACTTCCATATTTTAAACTTAAAGGAACAAAATGCTTACTTTGTTCCTGAACACTGCAAAACAAGACGTCTTTTAAGAATCAACCCAGGACAACACAAAATGATTATGTAAAATCCCAAAAATAAACTTAAAGGAAGTAGAGAAAAACCCAGACCTCTTCAACCCTTAAACAAATATTTACACGTCTTCAAACCGTTAATAGACTTTTATTCTACACAAACCATTATCTATCCAACAATTAAAGATTCTCTAACAACTATATTTTAATACTACACACATTACAATCGTAAACAATTAAGCTTTAACACCTTTATCCAGAACTGCGGCAATGCAACGCAGTTACACTTTTAACAATACTATAAAAACCAAAACAATTAAGCTTAACACCTTTATCCAGAACTGCGGCAATGCAACGCAGTTACACTTTTAACAATACTATAAAAACCAAAACAATTAAGCTTTAACACCTTTATCCAGAACTGCGGCAATGCAACGCAGTTACACTTTTGACAATACTATAAAAACCAAACAATTAAGCTTAACACCTTTATCCAGAACTGCGGCAATGCAACGCAGTTACACTTTAACAATACTATAAAAACCAAAACAATTAAGCTAACACCTTTATCCAGAACTGCGGCAATGCAAGCGCAGTTACACTTTTAACAATACTATAAAAACCAAAACAATTAAGCTTAACACCTTTATCCAGAACTGCGGCAATGCAACGCAGTTACACTTTTAACAATACTATAAAAACCAAAACAATTAAGCTTAACACCTTTATCCAGAACTGCGGCAATGCAACGCAGTTACACTTTTAACAATACTATAAAAACCAAAACAATTAAGCTTAACACCTTTATCCAGAACTGCGGCAATGCAACGCAGTTACACTTTTAACAATACTATAAAAACCAAAACAATTAAGCTTAACACCTTTATCCAGAACTATATTACTGCAAAAACACAAAACAATTACGTTTTGATACTTCTATTCTTATAAAAAACCTTGTCTCATAACACAACAATTATATTCTATTCTTTTAAAAACCTTGACACAAAGTCCACTATTCTCACAAAAACCACATTGCTCTTTAAAAACCAAATTTTGCTTTAACACATCAATTCTTCATCAACCAACATCAACATGTCACAATATAGAAGTCAAACCAGCCGACAAGAGAAAATCTGCCCCTTAATATTTGCAATCAAACCATGAGAGCCAGATCCAGCACGCAGGCCGTGAGTTCAGTAGCCCAGTACTTTTTTTTGTATTTTATTTACGCTTCGTTTTTGACCTATTTTGACTTTATTCTTTAAATAAATCTGTACGTAGAGCATACTTTTTTTAATTATTATTATTATGAAATATTTACTTTTATACACTCAGTAAATCACTATTTGTAACCTAATTAGACAATTTTTATTAATTAAAATGGGGCATAGAGCATGGCCGACGCACAAAATGTTTTTTCTTTTTTAGCTTTTAATCTAATTTGCAGAAATTTCATATTAAAAGAGGTTCTCTGCCTTACCTTTTTGTGTATTTTAAAGGTACCTTCTTTTGTGCGCAGCAGACCCTATGGAGACTCCCCTGCACTGTCGCATCACCCACTGCGTCTCCACCAGCGTGTTCTCGGGCGGCTACCAGTTTCTCCAGGGTCATTAGAGGTCCCGGGTTTCGGCACCAAATTGTAGATGTTGTTCCCTGGAAGAAAACACTGGCGCAGATTCATTATTTTAGCTTTTATTAAAAGGTCCACTTACATGCAGAGGTCTGAGCACAGTACAGGAGAGTCTAAATTCATGTTTACATTGAGGCGTTATATACTGTTCCCTTTACGTCACATGTTACAACAGTCAAGTTTAAAATACTGTGTACGTGGCAGTCAAAATGAACCTCTGGTCTTTCTCTGTACTTTGAACGTCTGAAATGTAAGGCTAAACAAATAATATTACAGTGATATAGCCATTTCCCAGAATTCTGACAGACAGTACAGTCTGTGCATAATGCATACATGACAAGTCACTATATTTGAACCATTAAAGAGCATTAAAACAAAAGCCAGTACATACATAGAATAGAAACAGATCAAAATTATCCACATCCTCCTCCTCCCCAGGACGGAGCGCCGCCTTCGTATGTCGAGGTAAGTAGCCCAACGGCACCACCTACTGGTGGCGCCGGTGGATTGTATCCATTGCTGGCCTTGCAAGGTTTTTTGAATGCAGACATACAACCATCAGAGACTATGACACAGGACGAAACAGATAAACTGCAGAAGTTAGTTCTTAAACAACTCTCATTGTCAAAAGAAGAGAAACAAAAACTAGCAAAGAAGCGCGACCTGTTTCAACAAGACACAACAGCAGCCACAGTTCTAGAACATGTAGCACAGCTGTTTAAGCAAGTACAGGATACAAAACAGGAAGTAAGTGAGGGTTTGCAGGCTCAGCAACAGCAGCTTGAGTTATTACAAAAAGATTTGAGACAAGAATATAAGGACAATACGGTCCAAGAATTGACTAAATTAGGTGAACAATTACAAGAGCTGGCGGTGCAAAAGAAAGACCTGGCAGTAGAATCAAAGGTTACAAAATCTAAGGCAGCCACGGTAACTTTGTTCGACACGGATGAGGAAGATGAAGGTGGATGCAATGTTGAGAGTTATGACATACAATCTAAAAATAAATGGTCTAAATCGGGAAATTTACAACCTCCAAGCTACTATCACATTTTTGCGAAGAAACATTCCTACAGAGGACAGTGAGAAGGCAAGCTGGCAGACACAAATTGAGGAGGCCGAGAAAACCATGATAGCTTTACGGAAAGAACTACAACAAAACAAAGATGCATTAGCCAAATTACCTAAATTAAAATCAGCAAGTTTATACCCGGTGACACGACCACACGCATAATTATCCACTACTAGCAACAGGCCCTGTAGGCGCTGATGGGCAAATCCTAGGGTTTACAAACCCTTAGGGGGCGCTGATATGGCCTTGATCAAAGAAAAATTACCATCACTGTCTCAAGGAGGCATGTCATGGTACGTAGCTCTACGAGCTCAGACGGGTCACATGACTCTGGCACTGGGAGATGTGAAGCAACTACTTACTGAATGTTCCTCACATCACGTTACGGAGCAGATTTTGAGGGATATAGCTCTGAATGACACACCTATTGAAGATCCCTTTGAGCCTCATGCAGAGGTGCTATTAGACCATCTCAAACTTAGGTTTCCCTTAACCACGCCCACACCACCAACATTGGCTCCGTTTATTCCAGGTACATGTCCAAGTACATACATGGACCAATGCATTAATGCATACATAAATTCTATGCACACACATCCTCTGAGGAACCCACAAACTACATGCTTATTTCTGCAGCAGGTTCTGGCCGCCTTGCCAGCCCAAATTCAAATAGCATTAAAAGCTGTGCCCGGTTTAGTGGCTGACAGCACTCAATTTTTGACGCATTTTAGACACCATGCTGATATATACAATCAACAACAAAAAGAGGCTCAAGACAAAACTACACAGTTACAGCAGGAGTTACTTAGACTGCAAATTTCTGAAGCCAGGCAGCAAGCTACTGCTAAAAAGAAAGATCAGGTCAAAACGCAGTTGGTGGCTACAACACCAGCACCTACTGACACCCCCATCATCACACCTGCACCTGTCCAAGCACCCGTAGCGTCTTATCACGTGACACCACCACACCCTTATCAGGGAAACGGACAAAATAGACAGGGCAGAGGAAGAGGGAATTTTAGAAGCCAAAGTAGAGGTAGGGGAGCAGGAATGAGCTTTAGTGGACAACAGCAGCGTGGAGACGTTTGTTATAATTGTGGCCGCCCTGGACATTTTAGCCGTGATTGTAGAGCACGCCCCGGGGACTGGACCAGATTCCCCGCAGGACCGCAGGGACCCCAGGATCGCGCTCCTTGGACACAGCAGGGTCCCTCCAATCCGCCACCATGGGTGCAACAAGGCCAGTATTATGGTGGGACGGGAGAAAATGAAGGATACTAGGGGGGCCCAATGAGTCTTGTCGCCACCCCGGAACCATTTGTCACTGTAGAGGTGGGTGGCGAAAAAACAATGATGTTGGTGGATACAGGAGCTACACATTCTGCTGTTAAAACTATACATCATTCACAGCTCAGTAACAAGAGCATCCATCTCTCAGGACTCATGGGACAATCAACACCTCTACGAATTACCAAACCATTGACTTTTTCGATTGCTGGCCAAAACTTCATTATGCCTGTCATATATTCGCCACAAACACCCGTCAGTTTGATGGGCAGAGACATTCTACAGACGACTGGAGCTGATATTCTCTGTACTCCTGGTGGGCTTACAGTCACCTGGCCGAATGGACAATCAGCTACCTGCTCTGGACAAGCACGTCATCGTGTTTTCCTGACTCAATCTTCAACACCACAAACGGCAAAAATATATTGGGGCCTGTTACAGCCACAAACAACTGAAGAGGAGGGACTGTACTCCTCTATGCTGCTGTGGAAGCCATGGTTCTCCACCTGCTACCCATTTACAACTCCAACTGACCCATATCATGTCACATTGTTTTATGACAGACAGGATGACGAGGTTTATGAAGAAATTTTTAACACCCAGCCCGTGAATTAGGTCCCCTCACTTGGAAGCTTAATCGTGTTGTTGATTGGAAACCAACATCTATTCCAAATTTGTTCCACAGTATTTCGGCTGAGGCCTACATGATTCCATTATCAAATGTAATTGACACTCTGTTAATGGATGAGGAGACTTTGGACCGGTCACATGGCCGCGAGCTTACTGATCATGAATCTGCCGCAGAAATGTTGTCCAAATTTCCAAAAGAACTATGGGCTGTTAGCGGTTCTGATATTGGCCGCTGTCTTTCTGTAGAACCTGTGGTTCTCAATGTCCAACCAGGCAGTAAAGTTTATGTCCCTCAAAGAAAATATAGTAACAGACAGCAGTTTGAGGGAGTAGATCAGGCGCTTAGAGACTTATGGGAAGCAGGGGTTCTTGAAATTTCAAATTCAACCTGGAACACTCCCCTGAACCCAGTCCCAAAACCAGATGGCACTTTTAGGCCGGCACATGATCTACGTAAAGTGAATGATGTCACTATAACTCCGCTTTTGCCAGTGCCAGACCCACATAAAGTCCTGTCCATTCTGACTCCTGACATGAAATACTTCTCGGTGATAGATTTAAAACACGCATTTTATTCTATTCCATTGGCAGAAGAAAGCAGATATCAATTTGCTTTCACCCATTGTGGTGTCAAACTGCAGTACACAGTACTCCCTCAAGGGCACCGGAATAGCCCTGGCATCTTTAATGATTGTTTAAAACGTTGTCTTGCAGACACCATAGTACCTGAAGGGAACGTAGTCATTCAATACGTTGACGACATTTTGATTGCATCCACCTCATCCACCGAGTGTTTGACTGCCACGTCTAATGTTCTTTCCCAACTTTTGCGCCATGGCTTTAAAGTGTCCAAATCTAAATTGCAGTGTTGCAGGCCTCAGGTAACCTTCCTAGGTAAGGTCATCTGCTCTGGTAGTATTCAACCCTCGCCCTCACAAAAACAGGCTATTCTATCAGCACCAAGACCAGAGATAGTACAAGGCCTCCTTTCATTTCTGGGCCTTGCCAACTACTCCCGAGGTCATGTTCCTGATTTTACAGGTAAAACTGCCCCTTTGAGGGCCATTATTAAGTCGGCTGGTGTGCGCGAGCTCAACGCGCCCTTGGAGTGGACTCCAGAGGCGGACTTAGCTTTTACTACATTAAAACAAAGTTTGGCTTCTTGTGCTAATTTGGCGGTACCGGACTATTCAAAACCATTTCACTTGGACACAACATTGACAGAAACCTCAGGGTACGCCACTTTGTGGCAAAAAGACAGCGATGGTGCACGTAGGATTTTATTGTATGTTTCTACACTTTTGGATCCGGTTGCTAAAAAGTCTGCATCTTGTGCCTTGTACGCTGACACATTAGCCAAGCTTTTGGCTAAATGTGCCCATCTTGTTATGGGACATCCGTTGACGGTTTATACTCAACATTCTGTTGTGGCATATGTACAGTCTAAACTTTTTGCTCTTACACCTCAGAGACAACAGAGGCTATCACCTATTTTGACGGCTCCAAATCTTATGTATGCCCCGGTGGACCTGGCCAATGCCTCAACTGGGTTGGCTACAAAAGGCACACCTCACAACTGTGAAGTCCATTCTAAGGCTGAACTTTCTTTACGACCTGATTTATTTCGCACACCCATTCAGTCTTCTTTGTTGCTTTTTACAGATGGACATTGTCACCGTCATTCTGACGGCTCCTTGCGTGCTGCTGCGGCAGTTGTCCAGTTTATTGACTCAAATTCTATTCCTACTGTGGCCTCTTGGGGCCCTGAAACTGGTTTTTCAGCTCAATATGCTGAACTTATGGCTGTTTTATTGGCCCTACAATATGCTGGTGATCTTGCATGCACTATCTTTACAGACTCCCAGTATGTCCATGGAGGGCTCCATAGAGACCTTCCTGTTTGGCGTCGGGGAGGTTTTCTAACAGCACAGGGCACGCCCATTGCTCATAAAGATTTGTGGGAGTTAGTCTCATCCCATCTGATGCAACCATGTCAACTTGCAGTAGTGAAGGTTCCAGGCCATTGTAAAAAGGGATCTATGACATCTTTGGGCAATGCTGCCGCTGATGTTGCAGCTAAGACTGCTGGTGGCTATGTTGGTTCTATAAATGTTGCTATGGTTTCTTCTGTCCCGACTATTCCTTTGTTACAGGCTGTCCAATCCTTTGCCCAGCCTGGGGAATTTGACTTTTGGCGCTTTAAGGGGGCCTCTGTTAACCCTGACTCGGTCGTTACTCTGGAAAGCACCCCTATGGTGCCTAGCACACTTTTTCTTTGTGTGATATGCCCAAACCAGCCCAAGCCCCACTTTCTACCTCTGAAATTCAGCTCAGACATGCCAGTGAAGACCCTAGTTTTTGGGAAAATGTTTTGGACGCTGATGCATATGAAGACGGCGTCTTCCGTGGTCCTACTGGCCTTCCTTATTTGTCTCCTAACATGATTTTTGATGTTCTTTCCTCACTACATGGTAAATCCCATGTTTGTGCCTTTGAAATGCAACGCCAACTTAAAGGTTTGTATTACCATCCTAAACCTGCTGCTCTCTGTGGAGCATTCACACGCACATGCGTATCATGCTCAATGTTCAACCCCTATCCACACGTTAAGAACATGGGTAAGTTACGTTCGGGTCAGTATCCCGGTCAAGTTATACATTTGGACTTCACTGACATGTTAACACCCTGTAAAGGGAAGCGTTTTCTTCTTTCCATCATTGATACATTCTCAGGATGGGCTCAGTTTTATCCTTGTAAGGCTGAAACCTCTTCTGTGGTGGTTCAGTCACTGGTTACTGATTGGATTCCTAACCATGGCGTCCCTAGTGAAGCTCACACAGACAATGGTAAGCACTTTACCTCCCGAGAAGTAGCTGAGGTATGTTATCTTTGGGCATCTCAAAAACCTTTTCTGCAGTCTACCACCCTATGGGTAACTCCATGGTTGAACGTTGTCACAGAACTTTAAAGACTATTCTCGCAAAAATGTGTCATGACACTAAATCACAGAATTGGTTTGGTTCATTTTGCCAGCGGCAACGATGGCTATGCATTCAATGGTCAACAAACGTACAGGGTTTTCTCCTTATGAATTGACTCATGGCCGTTGTATGCCTTCACCTAATAAAGCACTAGACCCAGCTTTGCCTGAGGTCCTTCAATTTGTTCAGTATAAACCTTACTTTGAAGCTCTGAAATCTCTTGTTACATCACAAACTGTTGATTCAACTCCCACTTTGGTGTATGATCACACTGTTAATCTTCCTTCTCAGGTCTACATAAAGCAGGCTGTTCGTCCATCTTGGTCCTCCCCTCGTTACATTGGACCTTTTGAAGTGACGCACCGCACCTCCCATGCTTTCAAAGTACACGGAAAACCTCATTGGTACCACCACTCCTTTGCCAAACCATACTATGGAAGTGGGCCCGGAGGTCCCACTGAAGGGGGTGGGGATACCCAAAATACCCAAAATACTAAAGACAAAACAGACCAAACCTCAAAATAGATCTATATCCGTCCCTCTCACTTTTCGCAGATGGTTTACATTTTTCAGGCTTTCTCCAAGACTTTTTCATCAATGCCCAGTGTGGCTGTGTGTCCTGATAACGCTACTACTCATTGGAATAGTGATATGTTTGACTTTAGCTGGATCTGGTTTAAATGAACGCAAACTAATGCATTGTAACAATGGAAAACATTAAATCTTCTACGAGCAAAAAGTAGCGGACATACAGACCCCTGGTTGGATTGATGACTGGACAATCAAATGTATAAATGATAATAATACTGATGTTGTAAAAAATGTGACTTTGTTTATGATTGCAGAAGGAAATGGTTCCAGGAGAAGGCGCTCACTAATCGAATCGCATTCACATCTACAAAATAAATGGTTAAAGGTAGCTCATTATACAGCAAAAAAAGTCAATGTAACTTCACCTTGTTGGGTTTGCTCCTTTAAGCCACATCATGCAGATGAATCTCCCACCTCGGTGGCAGTGCCAGCTGGATTACAAGAATCACTTTGTATATTATACTTAGGAAGAATTAAGGCCCGTAATTCTAGTTCTCACTTACCTGAGTGTAGCCAATGGATGCATGCAGCTAATTTAACAGTGTGGAGAAACCCAGTAAATTGGACTAGACAAACTAATAGCACAGTGGGGAGAGGGCTCCACTTTTTATAGACAACCATTACCTGCCCAAGTCTGTTACACTCGTAGCTGTAGTGGTACCAGATCTTTAGGTAAATCATCCTGTAAGTATGAAATAGGTCCTAACTCTTGGCCCCGAGACTCACAAAACTGGTGGCAAGACGTACATAAGATCCTAAATCTGGCAAAGAGCTCTACTGTGATTCTCACGCCTCCAGGAAAGGAGGGCTCACCTACTCCTCATGGGTACGTTTGGACATGTGGCATTAATTCTTATTTAGTATTACCTACAAATTGGTGCGGCACATGTACATTAGCCAGACTGGCACCTTCTTCCTTAGTTTTTTCAGATGATTTAATGCAAGAGATGGTTAAAAAGAATGGCCACCATAACCCCCACAAGTATGTAAGAGTTAAACGAGTCTTGAAAGTAGGAAATAAAACTTTAGGCCAAGCATACATACCAGCTATTGGAGAAGGTCGTGACCCTTTAATTTCTGATTTCAGAGGTTGGTTGGGTACCTTGATTCCACGAGTAGGTACAGCAACCAACGCCCACAAAATTAATATGTTATATTGGGCAATTGAAGATTTAGCCGAAATTGTAGATGACACATTGAAACAATTGGAGGATGGCTCTGAATTAAAGGCAGTAGCCTCAGTAGCCATGCAAAACCGTGTGGCCTTAGATGGTCTCTATGCTGAGCGAGGAGGTATGTGTGCAGCTGTAGGCATAGATCATTGTTGTACTTACATTCCAGATGAAACCGGCAATTGGACACACATTAGAGAAAAGGTGAAAGGTCTTAGGAATTATTTAGAGTCCCAGGCATCTCCAAACAATGGGTTTGGAGATTGGCTATTCTCCGGCTCCTGGAGTCATATCCTTCAAAGATTTGTTGTTATGTTTTTGATTTTCTTCGTTATACTTGGTATTGTTTGTTGTTGTGTTATTCCCATTGTTAGAGGTATGTTGTCTAGGGCTCTAGGTAGCACCACCACAGGAGGCATCTTTTACTCTCGAAACATTCACTCCACGGGAGTAAGGCCCTCCCCTGAAGGGGGTGACAGAGATGATGTGGAAGTGTCTGAGAAGACAGGTTTGGCCCCAGACTGGCAGGATCCTGAGGACAACTGTGATGGAGAATGTGGTATTGATTTTATTAATGAATAATTGTTTTGGAAGTGTTTTGTGTTTTATCGTTGCAGATTTCGAGTTGTGTGTACATGGGATTGAAATGTGAAGGTTTAAAGCTACATGATGTTCTGAGAAAAATGTTCTGTGCATCCATGTCATATGTAAGGACTATGTCGACCATGTACACTTGAAGGTTTGATTTTGAGGTCTTTGGAGACCTCAGAAGGGGGAATTGAAGGGTTTTATATTTTTATACTTTTATATTTGAAGACTTTTTTATATTTTATAATTATAAAATAATGGTTTTATAGTTTTACTTATGTAAGATGAATTGCAGAAGTTTTGTTTGTTGTACAACATGTCAGTTATTGAGTTTCAGGTAACATCCAAACTAGTTGTGAAGTTTCCATTTTCTGGCAGAGCAGGCCCAATCTCAGGAATGTGTAAGATAAACAAAACGGCCTCTCCCTGCGCACACACCATATAAGGAGAACTTTACGTTAAACCCCCCATCAGAAGACTTCAGGAAGGATGCCATCGCCTCTTCTTGCATATTCATGTATTATTCATGTGCCATGTGTTAAATACGGATGGACTGAGCCAGTGGTTATGTTCTGGGGAGATAGAGGCGAGAATAACCAATGTTAGGGCTCAGAACATCCAGAGCTCTGTATAGATTATTTTGTATTAGGGAAATAAATCTTTTGATTGTAACTCGTCGAATCCTGGCCATCATTATACTGGTATGTGTTATTAGTTATATAGTGTAGTAATTGTTGACTGCTAAACGCTCCACTCTTACAGCAAACGAACACGCTGGATTTGGCTGATAAATAATAAGAAATAGCCAAAGAATTCTTCAGTGTCTGTGTTAACGGTTCTTCCTAAAAACTGTGGATCCAATGATTACACCTTCATTCCTCCTTTAGGACCTGGATTCCTGGGATGTGGATCACTGGATTATAGTCTTTCACTTGATGTAGGTGACACATGGATAAGAGGAAAAAAACAAAAAAAAACATGGCACAGTGAGAACAGCATCCCATTTGTCCAGCTCACACAGGCTCAACAATCACAAGTTTAACTCAAGTAAAAGTACAGATACGTGTGCAAAACATGACTCACGTAAAAGTGTCACATTCAAAACCGACTTAAGTAAACGTGCTGAAGACCTGATTGATTGATTGCTTAATTTTGGTCAACAAAGGTCTATTCAAATGAATTACTTTTAATTTTTTATTTTATGTATATTTTTCAGCAGAAAGTCACCATCAACGAGCTAAAACTAACCCTCAAACAAAATGAAAAGTGGGGCTGCACGATATTATTGTGATGTGGCTTTTAAGATCTACAATATCGATGTTATTGCGATATTTAAATACACTTTTTGACTAAAGCTGGAACTAACGATTATTTTAGTCGTCAGCGGTTATTTCTATTGAAGATTGAGACTGGGCATTTTTCTTTAATAATGTCACTGTGTTTGTTCTAAAAGTCTTTAAGTTTGTGTTTTAGAGTCTGTTTAGTCCAGAGAACGACGACATCATCAAAACACGACTGACATTATTGTTTTTAGTCGACTTCTATTATTATTCTACTATTTTTAATGTCTGTTTTATTAAAATAAAAACCAACAAATACAAACCGAAGCCAATTTAGTTTGGAAAAAGCTAGATTTTATTCATGATTTTCCCTTTTCAATGTTTTCATTTTACAAACAGAACATTTCTATCAGATGAAGACTTAGGTGTTACTGCCATATATTCGTTTTTTTAAATTTTTATTGTGTTTTCTTTTTTCTTTTTTTTTGTCGTCAGCCAATACTGCGATATTGATACTTCCACGACATACTTTTTCTTTTCCGTCCAGTTAAAAATGTAGTGGAGCAGAAAGTACAGGTACTGCTCTGAAATGTAGTGAAGTAAAAGTAAAAAGTACCTACTGTAAAATGTACTTCAGTAAAGTTCAGATACCTAAAAAATGTAATTAAGTACAAAATGCCTCTGACAGGTTGGACTAAATTAACTAAATGCAGTTAAGATAAATATATTTCAAATTATGCTAAAATCGTTACATATTTTACCCCACTTTAGCCATTTTTGGGTCTTTAATTTTACTTCCTGGTTGTAAATGATGACATCACACTGGGAAATTACCAAGTGACCATCCTGTACAGAGCACCAAAACTCGTCTGACGTCACAGGCTTTTTATTTGACGAAGAAAAATACACTTTTATTTTGTTGAATCAATGTTTAAAGGGTCAAACAAGTAGTTTCTTTTGTGTAAATTATGCATAACCTTTGTCCCCCCAGTGTGATGTCATCAGTTTGTTTACTTCCTGTAGTTTTCAACAGATTTTTCAACTGTTCTCCACAAACAGCGACCTGATTTGTGCAAAACTATCATTTATATTTACAAGAGGTATTAATGCACTGAATAAAGTCAAAATTAGAAAATGTATACATTGGAAAGGTAAGTTAAAGTTTATGTCAAGATGCAAAATGTAAAAATAAAGAATCACGAGTGTTCTGTAATTCCACTTTTGACCACCAGAGGGCGTTGCTGTGCTCCTCACCCGACACAAGATTAATTTGACAATTTTGTGGAGCCAAAACCAAACAAATAATGATTCTAGAGCCGGTTGTGTTATTTAAGTGACATTATAAATAAAGCCTGGCCTCCACCGATGATCATAATAAAGCCTCATCTTTTATTCTTCACGACTTTGGCTCGATTCCACGGAGCTGCTCCATTAACTCTGCCCCAAAGAACTGCGACTCAACCAGGACTAGACCAGGACTAAAGAAGGACTAGACCAGGACCAGACCAGGACTAAAGAAGGACCAGACCAGGACTAGACCAGGACTAAAGCAAGATTAAAGCATCACTAAACCAGGACCAAACCAGATTATCAGCACTAATCTAGGTGTCAACAAAAACTAAAACATGACGAAACAACCAGGTCCATGTGCCAGGAATACATCAGGACTAAACCAGGACTCAACCAGGGCTTAAGATAGACCTAAACCACTGAACCAACAATGACACCAGGACTAAACGTGAAATACATCAGGACCAAAACCAAGACTAAAACCAGGAATGAAGCCATGAATTAGGTCTAAAAAGACAAACCAGGAAAAGAACCGAAGGACTACAGCAGAACTGAACCGGGACTACAGCAGAACCGAACCAGGACTGAAGTCGTTGATAGCTGTTCTCTTCTTCTTTTAAAAGCCTTGTTCTGCTCGTGTTCCAGCTCCAGCCTCAGAATCCAGTCCCATTGAATCGGAGCAGATTCTGTGTCGAGTTAAAGTCTGCTCCAGAGAGCAGAGGCTCCAGAGAGCGTAGGCTCCAGAGAGCCGAGGCTCCAGACAGAGAGCGGAGGCTCCAGAGAGAGGAGGCTCCAGAGAACGTAGGCTCCAGACAGAGAGCGGAGGCTCCAGACAGAGAGCGGAGGCTCCAGACAGAGAGCGGAGGCTCTAGAGAGAGAGCGGAGGCTCCAGAGAGAGCGGAGGCTCCAGAGAGAGAGCGGAGGCTCCAGAGAGAGCGGAGGCTCCAGAGAGAGAGCGGAGGCTCCAGAGAGAGCGGAGGCTCCAGAGAGAGAGCGGAGGCTCCAGAGAGAGAGCGGAGGCTCCAGAGAGAGAGCGGAGGCTCCAGAGAGAGCGGAGGCTCAAGAGAGCGGAGGCTCCAGAGAGCGGAGGCTCCAGACAGAGAGCGAAGGCTCCAGACAGAGAGCGGAGGCTCAAGACAGAGAGCGGAGGCTCCAGAGAGCGGAGGCTCCAGAGAGAGAGCGGAGGCTCCTGAGAGCGGAGGCTCCAGAGAGCGTAGGCTCCAGACAGAGAGCGGAGGCTCCAGAGAGCGGAGGCTCCAGAGAGCGGAGGCTCCAGAGAGAGAGCGGAGGCTCCAGAGAGAGAGCGGAGGCTCCAGAGAGCGGAGGCTCCAGAGAGAGAGCGGAGGCTCCAGAGAGAGAGCGGAGGCTCCAGAGAGAGAGCGGAGGCTCCAGAGAGAGAGCGGAGGCTCTAGAGAGAGAGCGGAGGCTCCTGAGAGCGCAGGCTCTAGAGAGCAGAGGCTCCAGAGAGAGAGCGGAGGCTCCAGAGAGAGAGCGGAGGCTCTAGAGAGAGAGCGGAGGCTCCTGAGAGCGCAGGCTCTAGAGAGCAGAGGCTCCAGAGAGAGCGGAGGCTCCAGAGAGAGAGCGGAGGCTCCAGAGAGCGGAGGCTCCAGAGAGAGGAGGCTCCAGAGAGAGCGGAGGCTCCAGAGAGCGGAGGCTCCAGAGAGAGCGGAGGCTCCAGAGAGCGGAGGCTCCAGAGAGAGAGCGGAGGCTCCAGAGAGAGAGCGGAGGCTCCAGAGAGAGAGCGGAGGCTCCAGAGAGAGAGCGGAGGCTCCAGAGAGAGAGCGGAGGCTCTAGAGAGAGAGCGGAGGCTCCAGAGAGCGGAGGCTCCAGAGAGCGGAGGCTCCAGAGAGAGAGCGGAGGCTCCTGAGAGCGGAGGCTCCAGAGAGCGTAGGCTCCAGACAGAGAGCGGAGGCTCCAGAGAGCGGAGGCTCCAGAGAGCGTAGGCTCCAGACAGAGAGCGGAGGCTCCAGAGAGCGGAGGCTCCAGAGAGCGGAGGCTCCAGACAGAGAGCGGAGGCTCCAGAGAGCGGAGGCTCCAGAGAGCGGAGGCTCCAGACAGAGAGCGGAGGCTCCAGAGAGCGGAGGCTCAAGAGAGAGTTGGCTCCAGACAGAGAGCGGAGGCTCCAGACAGAGAGCGGAGGCTCCAGACAGAGAGCGGAGGCTCCAGAGAGAGAGCGGAGGCTCCAGACCAGGGGTGCTCAATACGTCGATCGCGATCGACCGGTAGATCGCGAAGGTAGTATTGGTCGATCGCGTGACATTAAAAAAATATACGTCAGCCTCATCCATCCCTTCACTTGTTGATTGTTTCATATTATTATTATTATTTTTGATATGAATTAAATTACAAATAATAAAAATAAAATAAATTAGCTTTACAATTAAATAAATATTAAATACTCTGACACTTAGACCACTGCGCATCCGCAAACAACGGCGGAAAGTGCAGCAAAACAAACAAGCTAGTCAGCGACTTACGTACAAGTTTTAGCCAATTTAAGAAAGGATATAAAAATGAGTGGGGAAGCTGGACCAAGTAAAAAGACAAAAACGTATCATTTTCATACGGAATGGGAGGAAGACTATTTTTTCACTGTCATTTTCAAAGTGTGTTTGCCTCATCTGCCTCTCTAACGTCTCAATGCCGAAGAAGGGAAATCTGGAGCGGCATTTTCGGACTCTTCATGGAAAATACGACACTGAATTCCCACCGAAAAGCGAGCTGAGAAAGAGAAAGGTGAAGGAATTGAAATCCCAGTTGTCCGGACAACAGTCATTTTTCACACAACATACTTCAAAAGCGAAAGCCGCCACCGAAGCATCGTTCCGGGTCAGTCACATAATCGTTAATAACAAGAAGTCCTTCCAAGATGGAGAGATGGTAAAAGAGGCATTTGTTGAAGCAGCTGACTCATTGTTCAGAGACTTTAAAAATAAAACAGAAATATTATCTTCGATCAAAGCTCTCCAGCTGTCAAGAAGTACAGTCACGCGGCGCTGTGAAGCCATAGCTGAAGATTTAACCCAGCAACTTTGGAAGGATATCACAGATTGCGTGTGTTTCTCACTGCAGTTGGACGAATCTACGGACGTGAGTGACACAGCCCAGATGTGCATTTTCATTCGTATGGTGTTTAGTGATATCACTGCAAAAGAGGAGCTATTAACATTACTGCCCATGAAAGAACAGACACGAGGAGAGGACATATTTCAGTCGTTTAAAAACTTTATCGAGAAAGCCCAGCTCCCAGTGTACAAATTGGTGTCTATCACTACAGATGGAGCACCCGCAATGGTTGGCCGGTTGAATGGATTTATTACAAAATGCAGGCAGGACAATGCTTTCCCGGACTTCCTGAGTTACCATTGCATAATCCACCAACAAGCGTTATGCGCTAAAATGCTCAACATGAAAGAGATCATGGATGTGGCAATGAAGATCGCCTGTTCTATTCGCGCCAGATCTCTTCAAAGACGGTTATTCCGTGCACATCTGGAGAAGGCTGACTGCGACCACTCTGAGTTGTTGCTCCATACTGACGTGAGATGGCTTAGTCGGGGGAAATTCCTGCAAAGATTTCGAGAGCTCTGTCCGAGATTAAGGTGTTTTTTCATGTAGCTGGACATGCAGAATACAAGCAACTAAATGACGGTCAGTGGCTATTAGACTTGGCATTTTTAACCGATCTGACAAACATGTTGAATGACCTTAATCTAGAGCTGCAAGGAAAAGACAAAACAGTGATCAATATGATCAGCTCAGTTAATGCTTTCAAACAAAAGATGCAACATCGCTCCTCAAAGCTGCAGCGCCATGATTTGGCAAACTTCCAGAACCTGGCGTCAGAGCTGGGAATGCAAGGAAAGGCCTGTGTGCAACTTGACAGTGCACGTTACACGGAGCAGATCGACAATTGTCTGTTAGAGTTTGACAAACGCTTTCAAGACTTTTCTTTGCTCGAGCCAGTCGTTACATTCATGTGCTATCCTTTTCGGAAAGATGCTGAGGTTGATTCACTCTCATCAAAAATTGCAACAACGCTTTCACCTGAACTCTTCTGCAGTGGAAGATGAGATATTGACTCTACAAGCCGACATTGAGCTGAAGTCCAGGGCTCATGGACAGTTCTGGAATTTACTATCAGAGGAAAAGTACCCAAACATGAGGAAATGTGCTACCTCCTTGACTGCATTATTCGGCTCCACTTATTTATGTGAGTCAGCCTTTTCCCACATGAAGATCATTAAGTCCAAGTACCGTTCCACCATGACTGATGAGCATTTGGAAGTGTGCTTGAGGCTGGCTGTCAGCAGCTACTGTCCGAACTATGCTTTCCTGGCTGATTCAATTCAGTGCAAGTCATCAGAGTAAACTTGGTTTGTTAAAATAACAAACCAAGTTTAAATAATGTTAAAATAATGTTTAAAACAATTTAAAATGTTTAAACTATTTAAAATACTGTTCTATGTTTCATATTTTAACTAAATAAATATGTTTTGCATTTTTGTAATGGGTAGATCATTTTGCATTGGTAATTTTATAAGTAGCTCGCATGATGAAAAAGTCTGAGCACCCCTGCTCCAGACAGAGAGCGGAGGCTCCAGAGAGAGAGCGGAGGCTCCTGAGAGCGGAGGCTCCTGAGAGCGGAGGCTCTAGAGAGCAGAGGCTCCAGAGAGAGAGCGGAGGCTCCAGAGAGAGAGCGGAGGCTCCAGAGAGCGGAGGCTCCAGAGAGAGAGAGCGGAGGCTCCAGAGAGAGAGCGGAGGCTCCAGAGAGAGCGGAGGCTCCAGAGAGCGGAGGCTCCAGAGAGAGCGGATGCTGCAGAGAGAGAGCGGAGGCTCCAGAGAGAGCGGAGGCTCCAGAGAGAGAGCGGAGGCTCCAGAGAGAGAGCGGAGGCTCCAGAGAGAGCGGAGGCTCCAGAGAGAGCGGAGGCTCCAGAGAGAGAGCGGAGGCTCCAGAGAGAGAGCGGAGGCTCCAGAGAGAGCGGAGGCTCCTGAGAGCGGAGGCTCCAGAGAGCGGAAGCTCCAGAGCGGAGGCTCCAGAGAGAGAGCGGAGGCTCCAGAGAGCGGAGCCTCCAGAGAGAGCGGAGGCTCCAGACAGAGGCTCCTGAGAGCGGAGGCTCCAGAGAGAGAGCAGAGGCTCCAGAGAGCGGAGGCTCCAGAGTGGAGGCTCCAGAGCGGAGGCTCCAGAGCTGAGGCTCCAGAGAGCGGAGGCTCCAGAGCGGAGGCTCCAGAGCGGAGGCTCCAGAGCAGAGGCTCCAGAGAGAGAGCCGAGGCTCCAGAGAGCGGAGGCTCCAGAGAGCGGAGGCTCCAGAGAGCGGAGGCTCCAGAGAGAGAGCGGAGGCTCCAGAGAGAGAGCGGAGGCTCCAGAGAGCGGAGGCTCCAGAGAGAGCGGAGGCTCCAGAGAGCGGAGGCTCCAGAGAGAGCGGAGGCTCCAGAGAGCGGAGGCCCCAGAGAGAGAGCGGAGGCTCAAGAGAGCGGAGGCTCCAGAGAGCGGAGGCTCCAGAGAGAGAGCGGAGGCTCCAGAGCGGAGGCTCCAGAGCCGAGGCTCCAGAGAGCGGAGGCTCCAGAGAGAGAGCGGAGGCTCCAGAGAGCGGAGGCTCCAGAGAGCGGAGGCTCCAGAGAGCGGAGGCTCCAGAGAGCGGAGGCTCCAGAGAGCGGAGGCTCAAGAGAGCGGAGGCTCCAGAGAGCGGAGGCTCCAGAGAGCGGAGGCTCCAGAGAGCGGAGGCTCAAGAGAGCGGAGGCTCCAGAGAGCGGAGGCTCCAGAGAGAGAGCGGAGGCTCCAGAGCGGAGGCTCCAGAGCGGAGGCTCCAGAGCGGAGGCTCCAGAGCGGAGGCTCCAGAGAGCGGAGGCTCCAGAGCGGAGGCTCCAGAGCGGAGGCTCCAGAGCCGAGGCTCCAGAGAGCGGAGGCTCCAGAGAGCGGAGGCTCCAGAGCGGAGGCTCCAGAGCGCGGAGGCTCCAGAGAGAGCGGAGACTCCAGAGAGCGGAGGCTCCAGAGAGCGGAGGCTCCAGAGAGCGGAGGCTCCAGAGCGGAGGCTCCAGAGCGCGGAGGCTCCAGAGAGAGAGCGGAGACTCCAGAGAGCGGAGGCTCCAGAGAGCGGAGGCTCCAGAGAGCGGAGGCTCCAGAGCGGAGGCTCCAGACAGCGGAGGCTCCAGAGCGTTGGCTCCAGAGAGAGAGCGGAGGCTCCACAGAGCGGAGGCTCCAGAGAGAGAGCGGAGGCTCCAGAGAGAGCGGAGGCTCCAGAGCGGAGGCTCCAGTGAATCTGGTCTGTTTTTGGACTGGGTTAGATTCCAGGACCAGGGCCTTTCTGTTGGAGTTTGCATGTTCTCTGTGTTCCACCATCATCAAAGGTCCACCCTTGTACCATAACCATAAATAAAGTTTAATTGATGAATTGCTTTCCTCGTTTTTCCTTTTTAAACTTTTTAAAAACAGCCTCATTATTGTCCTGCTGACATTCTCCTCACTTTTCTGTTATTGTCACGATAATGAGTCATGTCCTGGTCCAGTGCAGGTGACGTTTAAACCTGTGAAGTCTCTCGTTGCAGAAACACTCTCAGCTTTAAAGGTTCTGCTCTAAAACACAAGCACACGTTTGACTCCAGGTTCAGCCCAGAGTCCAGGGCCATTTGTCTCTGACACGGACCTGGACTCGGCTCAAGTTCACGGAAACGAGGCGCAGTTTGACGCCACCAGAGGGCGCTGCAGGCGGAGCCTCACTTCACACGGCTACAGCAGGTCTTTTATTTAAGTTCGTTTCTGATCCTTGTTTTTTTTTTAATGATTTTATGCACAAAACTGAAGAACAACAGAATAGAAATATGTAATAAACCAGGTCTAAACCAGGACTAAACCAAGACTAAACAAGGTCTAAACCAGGTCTGATTAGGATTAATTAAACTAAAAACGACGTACTCATCAATTTACATTATTATCTCCTCTCAGGTCTAAACAGGTCTAAACCAGGACTGAACCAGGACTAAACCAGGGCTAAACCAGGGCTAAACCAGGACTAAACCAGGTCTAAACCAGGACTCAACCAGGTCTAAACCACGACTAAACCAGGTCTAAACCAGGTTTAAACCAGGTCTAAACCAGGTCTAAACCAGGTCTAAACCAGGTTTAAATCAGGTCTAAACCAGGTCTAAACCAGGACTAAACCAGGTCTAAACCAGGTCTAAATCAGGTCTAAACCAGGTCTAAACCAGGACTAAACCAGGTCTAAACCATGACTAAACCAGGTCTAAACCAGGTCTAAATCAGGTCTAAACCAGGTCTAAACCAGGACTAAACCAGGTCTAAACCATGACTAAACCAGGACTAAATCAGGTCTAAATCAGGTCTAAACCAGGACTAAACCAGGTCTAAACCAGGTCTAAACCAGGACTAAATCAGGTCTAAACCAGGACTAAATCAGGTCTAAACCAGGACTAAATCAGGTCTAAATCAGGTCTAAACCAGGTCTAAACCAGGACTAAATCAGGTCTAAACCAGGACTAAACCAGGACTAAACCAGGACTGAACCAGGTCTAAACCAGGACTAAACCAGGTCTAAACCAGGACTAAATCAGGACTGAACCAGGTCTAAACCAGGTCTAAACCAGGTCTAAACCAGGTCTAAACCAGGTCTAACCCAGGTCTAAACCAGGTCTAAACCAGGTCCAAACCAGGACTAAACCAGGTCTAAACCAGGGCTAAACCAGGACTAAACCAGGTCTAAACCAGGACTCAACCAGGTCTAAACCACGACTAAACCAGGTCTAAACCAGGTTTAAATCAGGTCTAAATCAGGTCTAAACCAGGACTAAATCAGGTCTAAACCAGGACTAAACCAGGTCTAAATCAGGTCTAAACCAGGTCTAAACCAGGTCTAAACCAGGACTAAATCAGGTCTAAACCAGGACTAAACCAGGACTAAACCAGGTCTAAACCAGGACTAAATCAGGTCTAAACCAGGTCTAAACCAGGACTGAACCAGGACTGAACCAGGTCTAAACCAGGACTAAATCAGGTCTAAACCAGGTCTAAACCAGGTCTAACCCAGGTCTAAACCAGGTCTAAACCAGGTCTAAACCAGGACTAAACCAGGACTAAACCAGGACTAAACCAGGTCTAAACCAGGACTAAACCAGGTCCAAACCAGGACTAAACCAGGACTAAACCAGGTCTAAACCAGGTCTAAACCAGGACTAAACCAGGACTAAACCAGGACTAAACCAGGTTTTACATTATTATCTCCTCTCAGGTCTAAACCAGGACTAAACCAGGTCTAAACCAGGTCTAAACCAGGTCTAAACCAGGACTAAACCAGGACTAAACCAGGTCTAAACCAGGTCTAAACCAGGACTAAACCAGGTCTAAACCAGGACTAAACCAGGTCTAAACCAGGACTAAACCAGGTCTAAACCACGACTAAACCAAGTCTAAACCAGGACTAAACCATGACTAAACCAGGTCTAAACCAGGTCTAAACCAGGACTAAATCAGGTCTAAACCAGGACTAAATCAGGTCTAAACCAGGACTAAACCAGGTCTAAATCAGGTCTAAACCAGGTCTAAACCAGGACTAAATCAGGACTAAATCAGGTCTAAACCAGGTCTAAACCAGGACTAAACCAGGACTAAACCAGGTCTAAACCAGGACTAAACCAGGTCTAACCCAGACCCTGCTCTTCCTCCGCGCTCCTTCATCAAACCCTCAAACCGCGGCGGCCGGTGCCACATCTGGACGGTGCCACTGCGCTCCTCCCGCGGGTGTCTCCTCCTCCTCCCCCCTCCTCTCCCCGTCTCCCGCGCGCGATGGTACCTCCCTCCTCGCCTTTCTCCGTCCCTGCCGCCCGTCTGCGCACCGCTCCTCGCCGCGCTCGGTGCCACACGCCGCTGGCTCGTCCCTCCGCCGCCCGCCGCTCCCCGCGCCGCTCCGCCCGGCCTCCGAACCCCTCCGCGCGGCCTCCGAACAGAGAAACCGACCTTCTCTCCCCCAAACATGAAGCAGCCTCTCGCGGACCTGATGAGGATGAGCCGGATTTGCCGCATGGTTCTCGCCACTTGTCTCGGATCTTTTATTCTAGTCATCTTCTATTTCCAAAGTATGTTCCAGCCAGGTAGGAACCAGAGCTCTTCTTTTGTCTCTTTTGCGGCTCGCGCTGCCGGACTCTGCTCCGCGGAAAAGCGCAGAGCGTGAGTGAAAGGCGAGTCTGTGCCGCGCCGCGGACGCGGAGGGGCACCGTGGGCTCCGTGGGTCCGGCTGCCGCTGGACGCACGGGTCGTTTGTGCCGAGGGTTTGTTCTTGTTGAGCTTTTGTTGGCGTCGTGTGCGCATTGTCCGGAGGATGTGCGTGGAACGTGTCCAAATCGCAATTGTGAGAGTGTTTCTGTCAAAGTTTGGGGTGAAATGTGACGGGGATTTGAGAATGGAGCAAAAGTGAAGTGGAATATAGTGGGATTCACTGGGGAGAATGTTCAAAATATAAAAAATCCGGGTGGTTTTGTCAAAGTTTAAGTGATTTTACTGCATTTGGAGATTTCAAAGGAGCCTTTTTGATGAAAATAACACAATGATTTGTAGTTTTACTGGACAAACAGTCACAGAAATGTTGACTCCACTATAGTTCTTCTACTGGTATGTCACACATTTGATCACAAATTATACTTTTGTGAAGCTCAAAGGCAACGTTGAGGCCAGAAAATAGTCATTTTATGCTGTATTTTACAGGAGATTATAAAAGACTTTTCCATGAAGAAGGCGAAACTGTTAGCCCTGCGACAAGTTGGCCACTGTCCAGGGTGTACCCCGCCTAAGGCCCAAAGTCACTGGGATAGGCTCCAGTCACCTGACCCCGGGAACGGGAATAAGCGGTAGAAAATGAATAAATGAATGAATGAAAGAAAGAAAGGCGAAACCGTGTTTTGTTTAAGTTTTATTGGACAAATGGATCTGAGATTTTCAAATCTGATTTTGAAGAAAAATACATAATCCAGACTGATTTTTGGACCAAAGAATGTCAGTTCGACTCAATATAATAATAGTTTTATTAATGTTAAATGGTCCTAGTTCTGATAAAGACCAAGATCTTTCCAAAACTGTTCATAAAGGTCAGATTTGTTTTTCAGGATCGACACTTGCTCAGATGAGGACAGTTTAAATATTTAACCCTGTATCACAGAAAGGCTGAGCCCACAGTGGTTTTATCAGTTTATTTCGGCTGCTGCTGGACACATGGGTCGTTTGTTCTGTGGGTTTGTTCTTGTTGAGCTTTTGTTGGCGTCATGTGCGCATTGTCCGGAGGATGTGCGTGGAACGTGTCCCAATCGCAATTGTGAGCGTGTTTCTGTCAAAGTTTGGGTGAAATGTGACGGGAATTTGAGAATGGAGCAAAAGTGAAGTGGAATATAATGGGATTCACTGAAGAAAGTACTGGGATTGAGCTCAGAATGTGTCAAAACATTGATAATCCAGGTGGTTTTGTCAAAGTTAGAGCGTTCAGACACATTTTAGATGAAGCTAACATCCTGATTTGTGGATCTTACCGGACAAACACTCACAGACGTGTTCGTTTTTCATTTTATCCACAGATACATCACACACTTTATCACAAATTATACTTTTGTGAAGCTCAAATACAACGTTGAGGCCAGAAAATAGTCATTTTATGTTGTATTTTACAGGAGATTATAAAAGACTATCCCATAATGAATGAAGTATTATTGGACAAATGGTTCTGAAATTTCAGTTTTGAAGGAAAATGAGAGTGGAGCAAAAGAGAAGTGGAATATAGTGGGATTCAGTGAGGAAACTGCAGGGATTGAGCTCAGAATGTGTCAAAATATGAAAAATGAAGGTGGTTTTGTCGAAGTTAAAGCGTTCAGACCCGTGTGAGTGACACCTGAGCCGCTTTGAACACATTTAACGTTTGATTATGACCGCATTTTGATGAAGACAACACCATGATTGTAGTTTTACTGGACAAACACTCACAGAAATGTTCATTCAAACATTCACAGCTTCATTTCGCCTCCATTCCAGAGTTGCTTTTCATTTATTTTTTAATTTGCTGTGACATTGACTGCTAGCAGATGTTTTCTTAAGCCTTAACCAAGACGTTGAGCCAGTGTTTTAAGAATGCCGAATGAAAAGCACAAAGCATTATGTACTTTTGCTTTTCTTTGCTGTTCCGCGGTCCATTTTGGCACAAATCTGCCCACGTTGTCGGCCGGTTGCGTTGCATGTCGACAGTGTTGAGCGCTCGGTTGTGAAATCAAACGTGTAACGGCCACGATTCATTTTGATCGGCGCATTAATTTGAGCGCAGCCTAACGAGACGTAATGGTTTGCGCTGACGAGGCTTTGATTCCGGGCGTGTGCCGTGAGCCGCAGAGGCCGAGCCGCAGAGGCTGAAGGGCCGGCGCTCACAAAGAGAATCCCTAATTTCTCCAGAGACGGATCAAAAAGGTGCGTGAAGATTGGAAGTCACGCCCAAAGCCGCGTAAAAAAATGCACTTTTGTGTCCGAGAACGTGGAAGGATTTGGAAGGAGGTTAGAGTCGTCGGGGCTTATCCTTTTCCCTCTTTGCGTTTTGACGCTAATGCAGCACTCGGAGGATGAAAACTACTCAAACTACAGGGATTTCTTCAATGGACTGAGACCATTTCAGGCTTTTAGGTTCCTCCAGTGTCATTTAGACATTCTGGTGTTGTCAAGATGATGTCGATACAGATTTAGATCCAACAATGATGGTAGAAATGCTCTTTTATTTGACAATTAACTATTACTTTCAGCTCAAATAACAGCACGTTTCTTTATGTTCTTATGTGCTCTTAAACAAAAGCTTCATCTGATTATCTATTTGTATCTGATTTTCGATTCTCTTGACGATCCTAAGCCACTCAGACCGATCGTACTGTCGATGAACTGTGTTTTCATTAACGACATCTGGGTCATATGAATTTGATTGTATTTTTTACGTTTTTTTAAATTGTATATTTGTTTTGTTTCAGGAGAATAAAATATAACTTAATGTCAAAGATAAAACTTTGGTGTTTTGTGTGGTATTGATGAACTCACTTCATTGTGAATTGGATCATAGACTTTTTAGAAGGAATTATTTATTATTGTGTATTTGTAAGTATGTAAGTAGTAGTGTTTGTGGACTTAAAGACACAGATGGAAAATGGCAGAGCAGGAGGAGCAGCGGCTCTACTCCGAGCTCCTCCCGTGTGACTGAGCTCCTCTGTCTCTGAGGGAGCGTCGCCCGGAGGAGGAAGAGGAAGATTTTGGAGTAAATCTGTATGTCTAACAAATAAATACACTGTTTAATCGTACTTTTCTGTATAAATTGTTATTTTTGCATGAACTCCTGTGCAGTTTGGGTCCTCTGTGTGCAGATTGGGTCAGATACACAGAGATATTTCATAGTTCAGATATATTTTTTGCCACACCCCCTTTTCAGTCGATTAATCGCTCGATAGGGCAGGTTTTTAGTCGACCAAGAATTTCTTTAATCGACTACAACCCTAATAAATGCACTGTTTACTTGTACTTTTCTGTATAAATAGTTATTTTTGCTGCAGTTTGGGTCTTCTGAGTGCAGTTTGGGTCAGATAAACAGAGATACTTCATAGTATTTTTGCCCCACACTCCTTTTGGTCGATTAATTGGTCGACATGGCAAGTCTTCAGTCGAATCCAGCCCTACAGCACCATAACTTCCAGGCAGACGTGGCTCTTCAGACGCTGAGTGTGGCAGACACACTCAGCCCGGGCCGCTCTCTCCAGGGAGCGTTTAGCAGCGATACTCGGAGCACTCGGGAGGGAGCTTTAATCATTTATAACGGCACAGAGTCGGAGGCGGCTGCTGCGGCGCTGATTTAACCGCTTTTCACAGCAAACCGGGCCCGTGACGTGAAAGGCGCGCGGAAAGACGGGAATCGGCCGTGAAAAGGACCGGAACGAGGGTTTGAAAGAGGGCTCACTTATTTGCGGGAGAAGATGTTTGATTTGTGTACTTTTTAACCTGTTTGTGAGCTAAATGTGACGTAAAGGCTGTGTTAGGTTCTCAGAATGTTCTAATTATGATTTAGTTGCACCTGTGGCAGTTATTTATAATAGTTTTTGAAATTTTGAAAAATAAAAGTTAAAAATGACAGGAAGTAGTGCTGAGTTCTAATGGAATCCTTCTGTGATGTCATCAAAAAGCGACAAGCCATTCAAAAATACAGTTTACAGACGACTGACACAATTTTCCGGAAGAATAAACCATCATTCAACAAAATAAAGTTAATATCAGATATTATTATTTGTCAAATCATAACTATTGTGTAATGTATCTGGATGTTGGTCCTTCTTTACAGTCTGGTTGCTATGGTAACCTTCTGGAATAAAATCAAAACAATCACCATTGCCAACTTTAAGGGACCAAATTGTAAAAGACGTATTTTACGTTTACATTTTTTGCCATTTTTTGACTAAAAGGCCTGATTGTGTAATGTTTTAGTGTTGAGTGCCGTTGTAGCTTTTGAACAAAAAAGTGTGCCTCGACTCAAAAGTTGAAAAACAATGGTCTCATCTGTCGGAGAGACTTTAATTTGAAGATTACAGTTTTGTTCCGGTGAAGTTTATTTCCACCTGAGGAGCTCGAACCAGTGCATAATGTCATTGTGCTCTTGGGCAAGACACTTGACACCTGACATGGAACACGTCCTCCGTTATATTTAGCAGCCGTAGAAGTTGCAGCTGTGATTCCCCCGTTTGAGTCGCTATATTTTAAGTTAAATATGATTTCAAAGTTTGTGAAAAAACAACATTTAACTGTTAACAAACACAGATCAGAGAAACATCGATGTCAGCCGACTTTAGAGTCATATTTAATGTTTGTTGTGACTGTGGCAGGTCAGAGATTTTTATTTACCAAATTTGGCAAATTAGTTAAATTTGGGATTGGTGGATACAAAGGTTGCAGCATCAGGGAGTAAATGGTATGAAATAGGGATGCACGTCGTCAATTGTTTAATTTAACAGATTGTTGGAGCCCTTCGTGGTCAATAATCGGTGAACAGTGTTTTTTTGTTGTACTCTTTGTTACTGAACGAGTCATAATAAATGTCAGTGCAATACGTCGTAAACGCAGCACAACAGCAACAGGTCTTAAAGGGCTTGTACCTGATTTGTATTTACTCTAGTTCTCTTTACACATTGTTTGATAGAAGCAACTTCATGGTAAGACATTGTGTTTGTATAATCTGTGCATATTATAAACGCACTTTGTTTGGAAAAAAGTAGTGCAGAAGCGTTTGCCAGGGTCACCTCTTTTCAGCCAATCAGACACATCGTACAACATGAATCCTGGTTTCATAGCTAATTGCATTCATAAACATTGTGTTTTTGTGTGGATTTGGTTTAATTGTGCAGCTCTGGTCTTTAAGAGGTAAATAAAGTCATCTGCTCAGAGGCTTCAGAGGCTAAACAACAGGAGAAAAAGTGGGTTTGAACAGACAGCTGCATTAAAGAGACCACCATTTCACTTTTTTTTAATCACCATATCACCAGCTCTAATGAAAATCATGTATAATGAAAACACAGAGTTGTAAAATTGTGAGACAAAATGTGAATGAATGTTTAATTTACAAACACAACACAAAGACCTTATTGTGTGGTTGTGCAGGAGAAAGAGAAGAGACTTTAATGGTCTTTTATTTGAGCGTAAATGATAAATCGGCTGCTGATGGTCTGAGAAAAGGATTTCAGGTTTGTTTCCAGGAGAAGTCGCCTGTGGCTTGTTATTCCGACGGTTTGTTTGTTTGTCTGTCCGAAAGTAAAAAATACCCAAACTCCACCAACATGAACAATAAACTTCACTCAGACTTTCTCAGACACGTTCAAAGTTTTCACCCTCACATTTGTTATTGAAGCGCTCCCGTGTTTTCCAATGAATTCAACCAGAAGTCACCTTTTTATTTCGAGCTCAGTGTTTTGTTTTTCCTTCTCTCCTTCTCCGTTTCTTTCTCTTTCTCCTGGGTTTATTTCCGTCCGTGTCCAAACGTCTGTGGTGTTTTATTCTGGACCTGGTTTGGCCAAAGCCACACTGCTCATTATGACGTGTGCAGCTGCTCCTCAAACGCCAACGCACTACTCATTTTCACGCCCTTCCTCACCCTTTTCTCACCCCTTCCGCGCCCCTAAGAGGACGTCTGTCACATGGTAAACTGTCCACCTAATGTCGCTGTATTCAAAGTTTCAAATTAAAATGAAGGAAAGGTCTGAATTTTATGAATCTGAATGAATTTATGAATGACTTTAAAGGAAAAATATTCAGCATTTTTCATATTGTTGTTATCCTTTAAACATGCTCTTGAGTGCCTTAAATTTGCATCTCATGTTTGAAAGAAAAAAAAAAAAGTTATTTCTTATTCATTCAATTAGAGGTTTTATCAGCCAGTGTGAAATGACACTTACTGAGTTCATCCAGCCAGCAAACGGTGCCAGCGCAATGTACAATCTACTGAAGTTAGCACTGAAAAGACGTCATTCTGTGGATTTGCTGCAGCAGTTATCAGAAATAAGTTTAGCGATGATTTAAGGAATAAAAACAGAAATAAAAACAAAATCAAATATTCTTTGATAAGTGACATAGATGACCTGAAAACACGCAAGAAAATCCCAGATGTTCCGCAGGACATGTGTTTGACGCTCTGAGGGAGAGGATTTTCTAATAAACATTCCTCAAAAACAGCGGGAATGATGCTAAATGCTACTTCAGATGTGTTTTTGATGACGCTCAAAAAAGTCACTGAAGCAGAATATGTATCGTTTAAAGATTGAACGAAAGGTTTAGTCCTGGTTTGCTTTTGTCCTTTTAGATGAGACAAAGTGTTAAGACCTGGTTTGTTTTATGTTTAGTTCTGGTTTAATCCTGGTTAAAGTTTTTATTTCAGGTTTTCATCTTTGTCTTATTCTGACTTTGTTCAGTGGGAGGGCATCTGTGGTAAATGTTTATTGTAGTTTTACACCTGTGAAGTTGCAGTTTGTGAAGAAATTTTGAAAAATAAAAGTTTAAAATTACACAAAGTAGTGCTGAGTTAAAAACCAGAATGCCTCTGTGATGTCATCAACAAGAGACGTACCATTAAAAACACAAATGATTTACATATTTTTCAGACAGTTTAAACCATCTTTCAACAAAACAAATGTGTTATCAGATACTATTCTTTATCACATCCTGGGGCGTCCAAACTATAGCCCGGGGGCCAAATGCGGCCCTCAGACAAATTTTTGGTGGCCCTCAGGCTTTTTGCAAAATTGGCACAGAAAACCAAAATAAGTACTTTTTACTGTAATGTTTGAATAAATCTGCTACAATTACCTAAAATAACAAACATTTTGATGTTCTACAGACCTAATATTAATGTTCCAAGCCTTATTAAAGCTGTAGTGGCTCATCAAAACTACATGAAATGCAACATTTTCAGTGATTCACTTCATTGTCATGTCGTCTGTGGCCCTCAGCTCTGTGTATGTTTCAAAATGCGGCCCTTGGGGAAAAAAGTTTGGATACCCCTGATCAAATCTTTAAGTTTGTGTAATGGACATGGATGTTGGCCCTTGTGTAACCTACATAGAAACGTGAATGCAGTAACAATAATACAGTTTTAAGAGTTCATAATATTAGTTACAGTTCAAATAGATTTAAAAAAGCAATAGTTTTAAGTTACATAAAATTGTTAAAAGCGTAATTCATCTATGAAGTATTATGTTTAAAACGCATTTAAAAGCACCTGGTAATAAGTTAAAAGGTTGTGCATGTATACTGTAGTTGATGTATTTTATTTAATTTATTTTGAAAGTCTACAAGAAGTGCTATGTATGTGTATTGCTGTTCCTGGTCCACCTTTGATCGAGCTTGACACGCACCCTGAACCGGAAGTGAGTTGTGTGCTAAGTGCTAACTTGACCGCGAGAAAACAGAGAGACGAGAGAAAAAGAGAAAACTTGTTTTATGTTTGTGATGGTGAAAACTGGTTTTTAGACTGTTAAATCAAGATGGGTACTGGTTTTTAATTTGTTTTGAGAGCTTTTGGACGTGCTTCAACTCGAAGACGGACCCGTAGTTAAGTATTTTGCCAAAGTTTTATTTGCTAGCTTCAGTCTTTAGCACTCGCTAGCTAAGCGGCTGTGTTATTCGGACCGTAGTGAAGTTAACCCAGCTTACTATAAAGACTGTTTGTCATGTTCTCGGCTTGAGAGTGGAGGACTGTCTGGAGAGGAGCTAACAAACAGCCTCGTAGTGTTTTCTGGACCGGGACGTGTGGACAGCAGCGGGAGGAGGCCCGTGGACGTCGCGCCGCCATCTTGGGACACGCTTTCGCCGTGGCTTCCTTACTTTAGACATCGGAGCATACAACTAGACATTGAACTTCAAAACCAGGTACAATTTTGTTTTTGCGCATCGAGTGAAGCGGCCACTAGGTTTCAGGCCTCACCGCGCACAGGCCTGCGACTGTAAGAGTCATAACTGCAGGATAACTTTGGTTAATGACTGTGTGAGTGATTGGTGAGTGGGCCCACTTGCATTTAGCATAGATTGGATTACAGAATGTGCATTTGTTGAGTTTTTCCTGAATTTACTAACTCAGTAAATTTGAAGTTTATTCATTTAACTTGATTTGGTCATTTTGTTATGTGTGTGATTAAAGGTGCTGTGGTTTATGGTTAAAGGGTGAAAAGTGAAACATAGAACTTAAGCAGTAAGTAACTATATTTTTTATAATTTATCTGTAGTGTTAGAGTTTGTAAAGAACTCAGGGGTCCTTACCTTATTTCTCTGGGTTTAGGTGGGCTACACTTGTTTACAGTCTGGTTGCTATGGTAACAGTTGTGTAATTACCTCCAACTAAGTCATATTTGTGCTCATGTTCAACCAGGAAGTGACATTATTAACTTGGCGCTGTTTGCTGGACAAATACATGTACTGCAGCTTTTTTCACTTAAAATAGTTTTCTTCACACTTCGTCGTTTTCGTCTAAATGCAGATTGAATTGGGCTTAGTAACGAGTTTTCCTGACCACCACCGCTGTCCGGTAAAAACAGGGCCTAGCTCACCTCAGCGACAGAGCTCCTCCTGCAGCTCCCTTGTGAAAATACACTGAAAGAGAAAAGACGCAAAAGACTTTTTTTTTTGTCTTCTCTTACTCTTAAAATGAAATAAGGAAGTACAATCGCATACAAAAACATTTCACGTTGCCTCATTTTAAAAAAAGCCATTTTTATATTGCAGCTGATTTACCGCTCAGAGACAGCAGGGGGCGACGACGGGACCTTAAAACGCTCCGAAAATACATTTACAACCACCACACGGACTTACCAAGACTTGAATGAGGTCAAAATGTCACTTAGTTCTGCTTTAAATGTGTAGCTCTGTTAAAAATATAAATTCTACTGTAAAATCACTTTTAGCTCCGCCCAAACCACAATGCTGCTCTGTGATTGGTCCTGTCTCCACTGCTGGTTCAGGTCCAGTCGTAAATACGGCCAGACTTCTTCCTTGTCCAGTTACGAGCCTAACCTCTGCCGGACGACCTCTGACCCCGGCTCAGTGTCTGGGGGACAAACACTGGCTTTTCTTTGACAACAATCCCACGGCTCCGGCTTTAACTCAGATATTTAGCACCGCTTTGTGGTTTTCCCCGAGTCCTGGATCCACACCAGAAAAATCCACTGAGACACAAAGACTGAGACACAGGCTTTGGACCACCGGAACTAAACCAGGACTCTCAGGAACTAAACCAGGACTCTCAGGAACTAAACCAGGACTCTCAGGAACTAAACCAGGACTCTCAGGAACTAAACCGGGGCTGTTGGGAACTAAACCGGGACTATCGGGAGCTAAACCAGGACTTTTAAACTGGGACTATCGGGAACTAAACCGGGACTATGGGAACTGAACCAAGACAATAGGGAACTAAACCGGGACTATCGGGAACTAAACCGGGACTATCGGGAACTAAACCAGGAACGAAATCGGGGACTAGTCCCGGTTTAGTCCCTATTATACTATTGGGAACTAAACCAGGAATATCAGGAACTAAACCGGGACTATTAAACCAGGACTATTGGGAACTAAACTGGGACTATTGGGAACTAAACCAGGACTATTGGGAACTAAACCAGGACTATTGGGAACTAAACTGGGACTATTGGGAACTAAACCGGGACTATCGGGAACTAAACCAGGAACGAAATCGGGGACTAGTCCCGGTTTAGTCCCTATTATACTATTGGGAACTAAACCAGGACTATCAGGAACTAAACCGGGACTATTAAACCAGGACTATTGGGAACTAAACTGGGACTATTGGGAACTAAACCGGGAACAAAATCGGAGACTAAACCGGGACTATTGGCAACTAAACCAGGGATGTCGGGAACTAAACCAGGACTATCAAGAACTAAACCGGGACTATTAAACCAGGGCTATCGGGAACTATACCGGGACTATCGGGAACTAGTCACATTTTTGTCGTTATTAGTCGCATTTTTGTCACTTCTGGTCTCATTTTTGTCACTTCTGGTCTCACGCTTTTGTAGGTTTGACACATTTTTGGTACATATTTGTTGCTTTTGTCACGTTTTGTCACTTTTAGTTGTGTTTTTCTGGCTTGTTTCAGAACAAATCTAAACGACAGTGTTTTTAAACAGCATAAAACAGGATATTTTGTTGTTTATGGAAGAAATTATTGCACTCCCAAAATTGCAGCCTTTGCGATTTTCTAATTGCATCCATTCAAACGGCTATTTCTCTTTGATTTTGATTGATTGTGCAGCTCTACAGGACATAACATCTGATTGTATAATTTGAAATTGCTTTAATGAAGGACAAAACACTGAATAAAGCACAGATACTTTCAAAGGACAAACACAAACTGAGACAAACCAAATCACGTCTGAGGCAGCGGCGCACGAAACGCAAATGTTCAAATCATTTCACGTTGTCAACATTGAGCTTTTGTCAGATGATCCGCAGAGGGAAGAGGAAAAATAGAGTCTGAAAACGACTCTGAGGAGAACAAATGTGACTGAAAATGAAAATAAACCTGTCCCTTCGAATTAGATTTTGTTACAAGCGACAAGTCGACTCAAGTCTACATTTTTACGACGCTGAAATGGTTCTGGCAGCGACGTTTGTGCCGCTGTGGAGCAACGTTCTGTGGAAATAAACGTTCTGGAATCTGACGGCGGCTGAATCATTGTCTCGTCTCACAGAAAGAAGATAATATTATTTGTTTTTTAAGGCGAGACACTGGAGGTTAATGGGAAAACAACTCACATTTAGCAAGATCCATTTGAAATTTCTTCTGGAATAAATGTAAAAAAAGAAAACATTTAGAGGTTTTTATTCTTGTTGGTTTATGGTTCTTCTGTTGTTCCACTTTTGTTGTGTGGTTTTTATTTTTTTTAATTTATTTATTCTTTTACTGTCAGGATTTCTGGAGCCTAAAAACGTTCCTGCTCTTTACAGTGACAGAGTTTACGACTGTCACACTTTCCCAAAGGTCGTGACCCCTGAGTGTGGAGGGGTCAAAGGTCACAGTGGGGAGACTGGTTCATTTACAGCTGAGAATAGGACCTGGTTTAGCTCTGGTTTAGTCCATTCTATGTCCTCGTTTAGCAGTGGTTTTAGTCCTGCTTTAGTCCCAGGTTTATCCCTGGTTTAGTTCAGATTCAGATCCTGGTTTAGACCTGGTTTAACCCTGGTGTAGCTCTGGTTTAGTCCTGGTTCTAACCTTGTTTTGCCCTGGATTATTCCCGGTTCAGTCCCGGTTTAACCCCGCTTTTGATTTGGTTCAGTCTTAGTTTAGCCCTGGTTTAGCACTAGTTAAGTCCTTGTTCTGTCCTAGTTCTTTCCTAGTTCTGTCCTGGTTTATGCCCTGGTTTAGCCCTGGTTTAAGCCCGGTTTAGCTCTGGTTTGGTCCTTGTTCAGTCTTAGTTCTGTCCTGGTTTAGCCCTGGTTTTGTCCTGTTGTAACAGTGTGCACATAAATAATCACTAGAATAATCCGATAACCCAATAAAAATGTGATTTCTGGTGTGTTTTTCCAGCACAAGAGAAATTTAACACCGAAAGCTCCTGAATCTGTGGATTTTTAGAGCAACTGTAGTATTCGGACGACTAACAACAATACATTTAAAAGTCACTCTTTCAATTTAACATTTTCGCTTTAATTTTTTTAAACATAATTTTCCTCGTCTAAACCCGCTCAGTGTGAACAATCAGAGAAATCAGACTCACACCAGACTGAACTGTTTCCATGACATTTACATCATGTTTCTAGATCATATCTCTTCTTTAAAGCGTGTGTTTGAACAAGTCAAACTCTGCGCTCGTGTTTAAGAGTCATTTTAAAGACTGAGTGCGTGGAGTCCTGGTTTAGTCCTTATTTGGTCCTGGTCCTGGTCCTGGTCCTGGCTCAGTTCTTCTTTACGACTGTGATCGTTGAGCGTTGTGTAGCTGCAGCAGTAAAATAAAACAACCCCAAACAAACTCACAGTCACTGGATCCAAACAGGAGAAGAAACACTTTATTGAGAAACATTATTTGAGGGTTAGGGTTAGGTGAGTGTTCTAAAGCAATGTCTGGATGAGTTAAAATGTCTTGATTTCAGGATATTTATCTTAATTTTAGAGGTTTTGACGAGTTAAGACTATTTGTATTTATGGAACCAGATTATTTTTCTTGTTGCAAACCGTTTCTTCCTTGTTTCGATACATTACTTTTTACTTCAAGCCAAATTATCTGCCAGTGGTGCGGTGTTTGTTTTGGTTCTTTTTCCGGGTGACATACATAGGTACGTCAAGGCGTAATCTCTGATTTGTTCCTGCGCTGCGTCGGCCGCCAAAAGTTCAGCTCTGTTCAACTCTGGACACTTTGGACGCTTTGGTCATGCGTCCAGGGCGTCCAGACCACAGTTATTATTCATCATAGATTCTAAATACTCATTTGGGTGTTTTTATTATGATGGTCATTTTAGGACTGCAACGACTAATCAACTAATCGTGACCAGTCGACTATAAAATAATCGACATTAGGTCTGGGTGATAAAAATGTAATCGCGAGCTGGTCCCTGTGACAATCTGCGTTTTTTTGTGAAATCATTGTATCGTGATTGACTGTTTGTCTCTTTAATGCAACTGTCGGTTCAAACACTGAAGCCTCTGAGCAGATGACTTTATTTACCTCACAATTTAATGGATGGAATTAAAAAGACTGCAACTTTTGTCTTTCACAAACAACAGAATCTCTTGTTTTGATTTGAATAAAAACGGCTGTACACTGTACACTACACTGTAGTTTGGATTTGTACTGACATGTTCTGAAAAAGGAGCGCCACTAAGAGATAAAAATGTGCTCAAAAGCAACAAAATGCGACACAAACAACAAACACAACTCAATGCAACAAAATGTGACTAAAAACGACAAAGATGTGTTGAAATTAGGGCTGTAGTCGACTAAAGACCAGCCCCATCGACCGATTAATCGACTAAAAGGGGGTGTGGCAAAATATAGTAATAATAATCAAAACTATGAAGCATTTCCATGTATCTGATCCAAACTGCACTCAAAAGACCAAAAGTGCAGAGGAATCTATGCAAAAACAACAATTTTTACAGATAAGGGCTTGGAAACTGTATTTATCTGTTGGACTCCAAAATCTTCAACAAACTCACTCCATATGTTCCTGTTTCTGCTGTTTACCACAAAATACTTAGTCGACTAAGACACCATCGACCGATTAATTGACTAAACGACTAAAGGTAAACAGCCCTAGTTTAAATGTGACAAACAGGTGAATGTGACAAAAACGTGACTAAAAGTGACAAAATGGTGTTTAAAATGTAAATGTTGAACCGAATCCTATTATTAAAACATGAATCACACTCGCACTGGTCAGAAAAATCACAATTAGATATTTTTCTATTGTCTTTAATAGAGCTGCACCATTTAAGAAAAATATCTAGGTGAACATGAATCGTCATAAAATGTAAATCATGATCTGGACCCAAGAAAATCATGATATGAATTTTTTGCCCCATCGCCCAGACCTATCATCAATATAAAAATCAACTAATCGTTAACTGAACTACACAGACTTTAAAACACAGAGATACCTTTTTATAACACAGACAGTGACATTAAAACATCAAAATGTCAACATGTTCATCCTAAATATTTTCTCTCTAAGCCGTCAGTCCCATATTTCAAGCTTTATTTGGCTGATAATGTTTTAAAAAGTCAAAATAAACAATAGAAATAATCGTTTGATAATAATCGCAGGACACGTTCTTGTCTTTGTTTCAGATAAGCATAATTTTGGTTCAATTGTGGAAAGCGACGTTTGATTTATTTTAGATGAAAGTAAAGCGCGTTCTTAACTTAAAGTGCCTCTGACAGGTTGAACTACTCATGTAACTAAAATACAGGTAAGATAAATATATGTAAAGTTTTGCTAAAATAAATTATACATTTTATCACGATTCAGCTTTTTTTTTTCATCACTTCCTGGTTGAAAATGATATCACACCAGGAAATTACTTTGCACACTGCGCTAAAACTCAGCTAATGTCACAGATCTTTTAATTTGACAAATAAAAATACTCGTGAACACCTTTATTTTGTTGAATTAATGTGTAAAGGGTAAAAAAAAAGCTTTATTCTGGGTAAATTATGCATAACCTTTGGATGGAATGAGTCTCCCCAGTGTGATGTCATCAGTTTTTTACAGACTCTTCTACTGTTCTCCTCAAACTATTACTCGATTGTTGATTTTTATTTTATTTTATGTACAGCAGGTATTAATACACCAAATAAAATCAAAATTAGAAGATCGTCAAACCCCGTCGTACGCACTTTAAATCCCTGCGGCATCTTTGAGTTCAGCGACAGAAGCTGAAGGAACAAAGGCGAGCGTCGGGTTTTTGGAGCGCACAGTAGAAATTCCTCACCTCCGAGTCTGACGTGTGTCCAGCCAAAGAGAGAAGAGCGTGAAGAAACCAGGGAGATGTGGGAATATGGAGCGTATCGTCTGATATTAAAACCGTTAAAACTGACCCTGAACTGAGACAGAAACGTCGAGTGCGATGTGTCTGGGGTTTTGGGGTTCCTTTTATGCTTCGTTCACGTTTTGTGCGAAGTTTGAACCGACGACGGCTCGATCTTTTTACTCAAAGTTTGAGTCATCTTTAGATTTAAATCGCCACAAAAAAATCCCTCTCCTTCTCTCTCTCTTTCTCCCCTGCCCCCCCCTCTCTTTTTCTTCTCCCCCTCTTTCTTCCCCCCCTCTCTCTCTCTCTCCCTTTCTCCCCCCCTCCTCCGCTCTGTCTCTCTCTCTCCACTCGCTCTCTCTCCCCCTCTCTCTCTGCCCTCTCTCTCCCCTCTGTCTCTCCCCTCCTCTCTCTCTTCCCCCCTCTGTCTCTCTCTCCTCTCTCTCTCCCCTCTGCCTCTCCCCCTCTCTCTGCCCTCTCTCTCTCTCCCTTTCCTCTCTCCTCCCTCTCTCTCCCCTGTCTCTGCCCTCTCTCTCCCTCTCTCTCCCCCCCCTCTCGCTCCTCTCTCCCCCCTCTCCCTCTCTCTCTGTCTCTCTCTGCCCTCTCTCTCTCTCTCCCTCTCCCTTCTGTCTCTCTCTGTCCTCTCCCTCTCTCTCTCTCTCCTCTTTCTCCCCTCCCTCTCTCCCCCTCCCTCTCCTCTCTCTCTCAGCCCTCTCTCTCTCTCTCTCTCTCTGCCCTCTCCCTCTCTCTCCCCTCTGCCCTCTCTCTCTCCTCTTTCTCCCCTCTCTCACTCTCTCTCTCCCCTCCCTCCCTCGCCCTCATTAAACTCTGCACAGATGGTCTTGAGCTCACAGAGAAACTACGGCGAGTCGTTGGGGTCAAACTGGGCAGCTGCTTCCACTTCCAGAGTCACAGTTAAAAGGACCAAACATTTCTGCTCGTTAATGATGAGTTTGGCCGTGCTCCTCGGAATAAAATATTCACAATCGTCTGTCGGTAAAAGTGTGTGGTTTAGAGCCGAGTTTAAACTTTGGAGGAAGAAATCGGATTATTTTATCTGTGAAATGGCGTGTTTGTGTCGATTGTTAAGGTGAGACACAACAGGTGAACAGGGAAAAATCTTAAATTTAAAGCTATCAACTGTAAACTTCTCCTGTAATTTATATATATTACAAGTTTTCATCATGTCATGTTTTCATGTAGAAATAAGGCATTTATTGGACTTCTTGTTCACTTAATATGGATTTTTTTAGTTTTTGAAATGAAACATGTAACTGCCAAACATTTGTTGTCGACTACATTTATGATGCAATTGCTCAAGAATAATATTAGATCTAAGACATGGTTGTTAGCTTTTATGCTAATTTTTGCGCTAATCATTACCGCCAACAATCTACACTAATCAGTCCAACGTGTGGTAATGCTTTAACTCTGCTCTGGTGTTACTGGTGAGTGTTCAGTGGTTTCAGTCGACAAAACAGCCCTTATCATAGTTTGTGATGTTTGGAGGTTAACGTTAACGCTGAGGCTAATACTAACTGTCCCATTGAAATTGCATTGCATGAAACAGAAATTGTTACTATATTATATCAAAAGGCTCTATAAAATATTACCAACAAAAATGCTATTAAGAAACAGCTGGAATGTTTGAGAAATCCAACAAATGCTTCAAACAAAGAAATCGTGAGGCGTTAAAGGTAATATTGACAATGAATGTGTAAATTGTATTAGATTAGACTATTTTATTTTATTACTTAGCCTGGGGCTCCTTTAAATTAGATCAGGTTATGAGCTGGTTGCAAATGTTTAGTAGATAAAATAGGGCTGCAACTCATGATCGTTTTGCTTATCGATTAGCGATTATTCTTTCGATAATTGATTAGTTGTTTTGAACGTGAAAGTCGTGTGGTGAAAAGGTTTTTATTAAATTTGACCCAGATGAAGCTGAAGTGAAGCGTTTGAGGACATTTATGGACAAATTAGTGTTTTTGTCAAGTACAGTGGATTTACACACTGTCCACGTCATCTTAACCTGATCTCTGGCTCATCTTAACCTGATCTCTGGCTCATCTTAGCCTGAACTCTGGCTCATCTTAGCCTGAACTCTGGCTCATCTTAGCCTGAACTCTGGCTCATCTTAGCCTGAACTCTGGCTCATCTTAGCCTGAGCTCTGGCTCATTTTAGCCTGAACTCTGGCTCATCTTAACCTGAACTCTGGCTCATCTTAACCTGAACTCTGGCTCATCTTAACCTGAACTCTGGCTCATCTTAGCCTGAATTCTGGCTTATTTTAGCCTGAACTCCGACTCATTTTACCCTGAACTCTGGCTCATTTTGACCTGAACTCTGGCTCATCTTAGCCTGAACTCTGGCTCATCTTAGCCTGAATTCTGGCTTATTTTAGCCTGAACTCCGACTCATTTTAGCCTGAACTCTGGCTCATTTTGACCTGAACTCTGGCTCATCTTAGCCTGAACTCTGGCTCATTTTAGCCTAACCACCGACTCATTTTAGCCTAAACTCTGGCCCATCTTAATCTGATCTCTGACTCATTTTGACCTGAATTCTGGCTCATTTTAGCCTGAACTTGGGTGGAAACAGTTAACGTTTATTCGAATAGTAAATTTCAATAATCTATTAGTTGCCATTAACTTGCTGCAGCAGAAAAATGAAAAAGAAAAGAACAAGGACTGATTATTTTGCCTTTGGTGGCGGTTAAAGAGGCTCAGAGCAGCTCTGCTCTAACGATGTTTGTTGGCCGCCGTTATTGCGTGGTTTGGCACCTTTTTCTTTGTGTGTTCTGCTTTCCCCCCAAAGTAGTGCTCAGATTAAATGTTCTTATCAAAGTTGGATTATTTCTCACAGTTTATTCTTCGAGAGAGAAACAGACGTGATCCGGAGCCCTTCAGTAGTTCGTCTCCTTCAGTGTCTGTTTCCTGCTTCTGTCGCTGTAAAACATTCGGCCCGTTCTGTCGCTGCTTGTAAATCGTTTTGAGTAAACTGTCCATAAAAATACTTGCACGTTTGGCTCGTTTTGATCCCAGAATAGCACAGACTCACAAACGCCCACGAGCGCTCTGCAGACATGAACTCACCGACCGTCTTTGCACCACAAACCCTGGGCTCACGGGACACTTTAGACCTGGTTTGGTCCAGATCCTTGGCTCGGGCTCCAAACATGGGACGTTTCAATCATGGGTGGAAATGATGAAACAGAAGTCACACTTGCTGTTCCAAACAAGGGTTTAGGGGGATACTGCTGCACTTGAAAGTGTTGTACGGCGCTTGTGACTCGTGGACATTATTGGCCCATGACACACTGAGGCTCAGAGTCAGACAGAAGCCGGTCTGGACAAACTCTGTCACGTCCTGAACACTCACAGGAGCCACAGGAGCCACAGGAGCCACAGGAACCACAGGAGTCAGACATGTTCTGTCACATCCTGAGGGCTCATTTAACCTGAACTCTGTCTCATATTAACCCGAACTCTGGCTCATTTTAACCTAAACTCTGGCTCGTTTTAACCTGAACGCTGGCTCGTTTTAACCTGAACGCTGGCTCATTTTAACCTGAACGCTGGCTCATTTTAACCTGAACGCTGGCTCATTTTAACCTGAACGCTGGCTCATTTTAACCTGAACTCTGTCTCATATTAACCCGAACGCTGGATCATTTTAAACTGACCTCTGGCTCAATTCAAGCTGACTTCTGGCTCATCCAAACCTGACCTTTGCATCATTTAACCTGACCTCAGGCTCATCTTAACCTGACTTCTGGCTCATTTTAAGATGAACTCTGGCTCGTTTTAACCTGAACTCTGGCTCATCCAAACCTGACCTTTGCATCATTTAACCTGACCTCAGGCTCATCTTAGCCTGAACTCTTGCTCGTTTTAAGATGAACTCTGGCTCATTTTAACCTGAACTCTGGCTCATTTTAACCTGACGTCTGAATTCTGGCTGAACCCTAACCCTAAAAGTGAAAAACACGACTAAAAAGTGACAAAAACATTAAAAGCGCCAAAAAACATGACAAAACGTGTCTAAAAGCGACTCACACACTCAAACTCAGACACACTTGCACACACACACTCACTCATGTAGTAGTGTGGTCAAATCGGCTGCTTTTGGTCCGTCTCCACACAGTGACCGCTGATGTTAAGCAGAAGTTCTTGTGCGAGCGTTTGTGTGCGTTTACGTCCTGTTCCTGAAGACGACATGAACGCAGCAAACACCAGCGACCGTGGAGTGAATAATGAGCTCAGATCCACAGACGGAAGCTCCAGATGTTTGGGATAAACAAACGCTGCAAAATCGACAGAAATGTGACTAACTTGACTAAAAGTGACAAAAAGGCAACTGAAAGTGACAAAAATGCAGCTATAAGCAACAAAAACTCAACTATTATCGGTACAAACGCGACATATAGTGACAAAAAAGTGACTAAAAGCAGCAGAAATGCAACTGAAAGTGACAAATGCGTCTAAAAGCGACAAAAACGGGACTGAAAGCGATAAAAACACTGCAAAGCGACTAAAACGTGACAAAAACGTGACTTAAAGTGATCAAAATGCAACAAAAGTGACAGAAATGCTACTGAAAGTGCAACTAAAAGTGCCAAAAAGACGACTGAAAGCGATTAAAAACACCGCAAAACAACTAAAACGTGACAAAAATGTGACTAAAGTGACAGAAATACAACTAAAACTGCCCTAAAGTGACAAAAACACTATTGATAGGGGCAAAAACGCATCTAAAATCGACAAAAATGTGACTAAAACTTGACAAACGCCAGCGACTGTGGAGTGAATAATGAGCAGAGTGTTTCAGAGGTCGTGATGTGGCTCAGATCCACAGACAGAAGCTCCAGATGTTCGGGATAAACCAGAGTCAGACTTGTTCCCATGAGTCAGACTTTGTTAAGACCACACGATGTTCCCTGTGGGCTGTGACTCTGGTGTAATGCAAACAGTGACGTCACAGATAAAAGCACCGTCTGATATGTGCGGCTTTGGACCAGTGATTCCATGACTCAATTTAAAGGCATTGTTTGGAGAAGCACGTGTTTTAAGAACTATAGTCGGCTAACAGATGTTGTTGTAGCAGCGGCTGTAAGTAATCAAAATCGAATCAAAATCACAGTCGCAATTAGCAAATCATAAAGGCTGCCATTTTTTAAGTGCAATAATTTCGTCCACAAACAACAAAATGTACAGTTTTATTCTACATAAAAACGGTGAACCCTGTAGTTAGTTTAGATTAGTTAAAACATGTTCCGAAACAAGTGACAAAAAGGTGACTAAAAGTGACAAAAGCACATAACACGTAACAAAAATGCAACAAAAAACAAGAGAAGCAACTAAAAGTGACACAAACGTGACGAAAAGCGACACAAATGCGACAAAAAGCGACACAAAAACAACTAAAAGCAACACAAAATGTGACTAAAAGCAACAAAAACACATCTAGAAGCGACAAGCACACTATTAAGTGACAAAAACACAACAAAAACAACAGAGATGCAACTAAAAGTGACACAAACATGATGAAAAGTGACACAAATGCGACAAAAAGCGACGAAGAGCGATACAAAAACAACTAAAAGCGACGCAAAACGTGACTAAAAGCGACAAAATGTGATTAAAAGCTGCAAAAATGTGACTAAAAGCGACACAAACGCTACTAAAAGTGAAACAAACGTGACAAAATTACAACTAAAAAGCATCAAAAACGTGACTAAAGGTAACACAAACGCGACTAAAATTGACACAAATGCGACTAAAAGCGATACAAATGTGACTACAAGTGACAAAAATATGACTAAAAAGCGCCAAAAATGTGACTAAAGGTGACACAAACATGGCGAAAAGTGACACAAACGCGACTAAAAGCGACACAAACGCGACTAAAAGTGACACAAATGCGACTAAAAGTGACACAAATGCGACTAAAAGTGACACAAACGCGACTAAAAGTGACACAAACGCGACTAAAAGTGACACAAACGCGACTAAAAGTGACACAAACGCGACTAAGTGACACAAACGCGACTAAAATTGACACAAATGCAACTAAAAGCGATATAAAAACGTGACTACAAGTGACAAAAATATGACTAAAAAGCACCAAAAACGTGACTAAAGGTAACACAAACATGGCGAAAAGTGACACAAACGCGACTAAAAGTGACACAAACGCGACTAAAAGCGACACAAACGCGACTACAAGTGACAAAAATATGACTAAAATGCGACACAAACGTGGTGAAAAGTGACACAAACGCGATTTAAAAATTATACTTAAAAGTGACAAATGCAGTTTAATAACAAAAGCAAGACTATAGGCGACTAAAAGTAACGCACACACACATTTGCACACACATTTGCACACACACTCTCAGACACAGGTGCTGCAGTGATTGTGCTCCTGCTGTTTGTCGCTGACACAGTTTGAATAATGGAGCCGTTAATGAGCCGCTCGAGGTCAGAGCAGGAAAATGAGCTTCATATTTCAGCTGGCATCACTGTCACGCTCAAGACACCGCTTTGTTTGCTTTTGTCATTCAACTTTTTACTCACTTTTTGTTGCGCACATAATGAAAATAAACAAAAAACATCAAAACAAACAGTAGAGAAGAGAATATACATAAATCAACCGTTTGGACCAGTGTGGTTCAAAAACATCAACTGCACCTTAAGTTTAAAGGTAATCCTGTCTATTTTAAGTGTTTTAACCCACTTTGAGCAAATATTTCACAGTAAATAGATTTGTTTTAGTGATTAGGGATGTCATTATATTAACTTTGAATGATTTTTTATGGTTATTGCACGAAGAATCATCACGATTTTATCATTGTTTGCTCTTTGACCAAACATCAGTGAAATCCTGTTGCTTTCATTTTCAAGTTGAATGGATTTTCATTCGTCGTTGGCTTCATGAAATCAAACTTTCTGAATGAAACGGTTATAATATTGGTATGGAAGCACATTTCGCCAGTAAATAAAAAAGAAACACCTCAAAAAGTTATAATAATTTTGACTCTTTAACTTGAAATTGTGACTTTAAAGGGGCGGTACCTGATTTTGACTATTTTGAAAAGTGAAAAGTTGATGTCAAAGGACACAGATTCTGCTACAGTGACTTTTTTTGAGCTTTTAACCCTGTTCTAACAATGTTCTTCATCAAAAACACACCTGGAGTAGCATTCAGTTGCATTCACACTGTTTTGAGGAATGTTTAGTAGAAAATCCTCTCCTCCCGAGCGTCAAACACACTTCCTGCTGAACTTCTAGGATTTTCTGACATATTTTCAGACTCATACGTCATTTATCTAAGAATCCTCTGCTGTTTTTAGTCCTTAAATCATTGCTAAACTCATTTCTGCCTCTAAACACAATAACTGCTGTAGTAAATCCGCATCATAACGTCTTCTTAGCGCTAACTTCACAAGATTTTTTATATTAGTGCTGGTGCCATCTACTGGCTGGATGCACTCTGTCATTTCATACTGGCTGATAAAACCTCTCATTGAATTGATAAGATTTATTTATTTATTTTTTTTTTATATTATTTTGCTGTTTTTGCCATATATATATATATATATATATATATATATATATATATATATATATATATATCTTGAAATCGAAATAAAATAATTAGTTGACTTATAAAAAATGTTGGTCAACTAAGACTCCATCGAACGATTAATCGACTAACCAACTAAAGGTATTCAGCCCTACTAATAACAATATGAAAAAGTGTTTACATCAGTCACATGTACCTCTCACTTTCCTAATCCAGCCCCAGCATCATAAATATTTCCCTCCATGAGTTTAGAAGCACTTTTCACCCGTCTCTGAACTAAAGCTAACAAACATTAGCATGCTAACGACGCTCTTCCTTCTTCTCGTAGAATAAAACACTCCATAAACAGATGCTGAGAAAGTGCTGTGTCTCATTTTCACCCAAATAGATGCTTTTACAATATATCAGTGCTGGAGAAACACAGAATTTACTTTATTACATGAACTAGTTGTGTTTTTCCCATTTCATAACAGGACAAATTAGGTACAGGCTCTTTAAAACTCAAAAATTTGACTTTAAAAACACTCATAATGACTTCCTGTGTGTTTGTGTTAAAACATGATACACACGTGATTTACAGCGTGACTCTTGACAGTGACGGCTGTGATTTCTGCTCAAACCTGCGTCCAAACGGAGTCATGTGAGACTAAAGGTATTTGGAACGTTTTCTACCATGAACCACTTCACTCCGACTCGTATCAAGCGACTGTGCAGGGGCGGATCTAGGCATTTGGAGGCCCTGAACAAGACCCACCGAACACACACTGTTTAAATGACTGGGTATGACAATGGATACAGTGATAAAAATGGAATCATGAGCTCGTCCAGTGCCATTTTTGTGAAATCGTCGTATTGTGACTGTGTCTTTAATGCAGCTGTCTGTTCAAACACACTTTTTCTCCTGTTGTTTAGCCTCTGAAGCCTCTGATGACTTTATTTACCTCTTAAAGGCCAGAGCTGCACAATTAAACCAAATCCACGCAAAATCACTATTTTAATGAATGCAATTAACAAATCACAAAGACTGCAGTTTTTGAAGTGCAATAATTTCTTCAAAATGTCTTGTTTTGATTTGAATAAAAACTGCAAACACTGTAGTTTGGATTTGTCTGAAACGAGCACAAAAAGCACAAACAAAAGCACAACAAAAAGCGATAAAAAGGTGCTCAAAAACGCGAAAAAGCAACAAATACACAACTAGAAACGAAAAAGACGCAACTAAAGGCTACAAATGTGTGTTTAAAATGTGAATTTGAACAGAATCCTATTATTAAAACATAAATCTCAAATCTAATGACAGTCGCACTGGTCAGAAAAATCACAATTAGATATTTTTCCTAAATGGTGCAGCTCTATTAAAGGCAACAGAAAAATACAAAGTGAACATGAATTGTGATAAAATCGAAATCATGAGCTGGCCTTAAAAAAATCGTGTTAATATTTTTTACCATATCACCCAACACTAACAATGGAATATAAAATAAAGACATAGAAATCAGGAGTGGGTTGGGGAAAAAAGTGATTGGGATCTCTCCAGGACCAAATCATATTTACGTTTTTCCTTTTACAGTTAGATAAAAGCAAATGTTAAGGGGGTTTTGAGGGTCCTCCCCCAGAAAATTGTCATGTCCTTTTATTCTTTTTTTAGTTTTAGAGTGGAGCACATTTGTACTTTTGCGTTTTAACTTGTTTGTCTTTTCCGTGTCACAGTGCGAGGTGCGTCCACAGCAATGACACGGCTACGTAGCTTCTTACAAAATTAACAAAAAAATATGTAAATACTGAACAAGGTAGGGCTGTAGTCGACTACAGAAATTCTTGGTCGACTAAAGACCTTCCCTATCGACCAAAAGGGTGTGTCTCTCTGTATCTGACCCAAACTTGACTCAAAAAGAACCACAACTGACTGGAGTTCATGCTAAAAATAACAGTTCACACAGAAAAGTACCAGGAAACGGTGTGTTTATGTTATGCTATAGTTTAGACTCATGATTCACTCCAAAATCTTCAGCTAACTCACTCCATATCACCACTTTTTTTCTGTTTTTGTCGTATAAATCCTTTAACCACACGCCACTCGAACCTGTTTTTCCTCAAACATCCGACTAAAATGAACCTCATTTCAAACTGAAGCTGTTTCTGATCCTTTGGACACAAACGATTGTCTGACTCTTTGTGAAGCTCAGACTCTGGAGTTTTGGGTCTGATTTACTCTGATTCCACTGAAACAAACTCTGCAAAGAGGAACATCAGGCTTTAAAGTCCAACTGCATTTTCCTTGTGAAATGTATGAAGAAGTGAAGCTGTGTCTGTAGGTTTTGTCTGATTGACACGTGTTTGGGCTTTTGTTGGTTTTGACAATTCCTCTTTCAAAGCTGAGTGTAATTTAAAAAAAAATCATTTCAGGGACTTGTAATAAAGTAAAGTCTGGGCGGAGTCCAAGTCCGAAGTTACATTTTTTTTTAATTTTAGTGTAATTTTTAAATTTGTGCTTTTGGAGTAAAAACTGACTCTAATTCATCCCAAAAGGTTTGATTTGACTGAAATAAGTGGGTCACAGCTTTATTTTCATATTGAACACCTCCAGCAGCTTAAATTAGATGGTGGATAAAAAGGAATAAATTAATAAAAAATCTAGTGTCCCATCGGTGGGCTGGTCAATTAAAATAAAATAATTAGTAGAATAAAAGATTGTTGGATCGACTAAAACGTCATCGACCGATTAATCGACTTAATGACTAAAAGACAAGCAGTTAAAGGCTAAGTCCAAAGTATTAGCTTGTGTCGTTTTTATGTGTTTTGAAAGAAAGCTCCTCTGCTGGTATTTATTTAAAACTATTAACATTGAGCTTTTGTGGTTAATTTTCTGCTCCTTTCTTGGTTTTTGTGGCACTTGAACCTCAACAAGACATTCACAGACACATTTTAGGACTTTCCTGATGCTTTGTGAAGATATCGTCTGAACATTCATAGCTTTATTGGAGGTTTTATCGTTAACGTTTGGAGTTTTGAAGCACAGCTGGATTACTGAAGCCTAAACACACGACTCTTCGCAGTTTGCCTTCGCGTTTTGGACCTCAAACAGCTGCACTACGACCGTTTGCTTGATGTAAAACACGGTGAAGGCAGAAAAGCGCCGCACAAATGTGACCGTCTACCGTTTCAGCAGCAGCAGTTTGTGTTTTCCTCTCGCGCTGAGCTCAGGTGCAGGAATCCTCTGTGCTTTGTCGGCCTCAGTGGCTCCTGAACAAATTATCTCTTTGCATCTGCTTTTATATTTGTAGTGTCATTTTTAAAATATCTTTTTTGGGTCAGTTTGCCATAGATTTCTCTGGGACGTTGTAACTCAGAGGCAGCTCTCTCAAAATGCATTTTTCTCCCACAGAGACATAAAGATCAGCCTTAAAGTAGCTTTCACACCAAACTATTCAAGATTCTGACAGAACATACTGAAGGATTTGTTGATATTTAATTCTAAAACTGATTTATTAAAGTTTTAAGTCAAAGAAATGAGGCGAATTTTGAATTTTTAGGCCAATTTTCAATCCAATCTAGAAATAAGAAACTAAATAAGAAAATCCCAAATCCCTTCTGTTAAGGTTTTTTTTTGTAACGTGTGCACGAACCAAGAAATTTAAACTTGGTTCTGTCCATTTTTCAGATTTAAATGTCCCAAATATGTCCCAAAATTTTGGTCGTTTTTACACATAAAATGCCTTATTTCTATTCTAAAACATAACATGATGGAAAGCCTGTAATAGATTTTTTCCTTACATTGTGAGAAAACTACAGGAGAAGTTTACAATTGATATCTTTAAATTTAAGATTTGTTCCTGTAGGGAACACCTGCAGGGAGTTCACAGTGAACAGTTTTCTGCACTGGACGTTAAACGACAGTTTTTGTGTAAATATTGTGTTTTTGTCATCTGCTGAAATATCTGTAGAATAATCGTGGTTGTGACGGTCTCCTGCGGATGCCTCAACACCTCCTCCTCCTCTTCCGCCTCGTCCTCCAGCGTCAGGCGGATCAGAGACAGGATCCGGTTTCTATGGCGATGAGACCAGGATGCATCGTTCTGGACCAGATCCCACTTCTCCAGATCTGGATGTGAACACCAGACAGAGCCGGTAGCTGTGGTTTGCTTTGGTTTGCGCTCGAAATCTGATTGTTTTTGATCCACGTCCCACTGATTTAGCTGTTTATATGTCATTTGGACTTGATTTCGACGAGCAGGAGGCGGAATCGGAGATAAAATGTAGTCCAAAGGAAACTCAGGCCCGCGTTCATGTGGAGTCGACACCAAACAGTGATCTGCGTTTGTATTAAAACCAGGGTTAAAACAGATTCTAAGGCTTTAATCCTTTAGTCGATTCATCGGTTGATGGCATTTTTGATTGACATTTTTATTAGTCGACTAATCCTCTTTTTTTGTTTAGATTAAATAGATTTATATGACAGAAAAAGCAAAAACAAGAAGCTATGGAGTGAGCTAGCTAAAGATTTTGAAGTGTAACATATAAATACTTTGTTTCCTATTGCTCTTCTGTATAAATAGTGTTTTTCCATGTTTTTCCTGTGCGCTTTTGGTTTTTTGAGCGCAGTTTAGGTCGGATACATGGAAACACTTCATAGTTTTGATATATATTTTGCCACACCCGCTTGTAGTTGACTAAACAGGTCTTTAGTCGACTACAGGTCTGACGACACATTTCATTAAAACGTAGTGAACGTGATTATATTTAAGATTTTATCTCATAGTCTCCAGTTTGACAGTTTGTGCAAAGTTTATAACGTCACTTCCTGGTTGAACATGAGCACAAATATGACATAGTTTGAGGTAATTCCTAGGGATGCACTGATACTGGTAGTGAATATCGATGTCAATAAGGACAAATTTGTTGGATAGAATATTGGGTTAGCTGATATCCTGGTTGGGCCTTTAAATTGATTTATTAAGACTATTTACAGACTCTTGTTGGTCCAGAACATCATGATGTTTGAGGTTTTGTCACATAAAGCTGTTTTGTCGTTAGTTTAAGGATAAAGAATAGTTGCACAACCCATTTGGATTGATTTTGTCATGCGTTATTCTTGTTTTAAGTAAATAAATGGTATGCGTAGTCTCTGCAGAGGTATCGGTTAATATCGAGTATCAGCAGAAACTTAAATCCCATGTGTCGAAATCAGTATCGGATCTGAAGAAGCCGGATCGGTGCATCCAATTCCACAACTGTTTCCTAGCAACCATTTTGGAAACAAAGGCCAAAATCGATATTACACAATAGTTATGATTTGACAAAAAATAATACCTGACGACACCTTTTATTTAGAGGAATAACCGTTTAAACTGTCAGAAAACGTGTCAGTTCAGTGTTAACGTCTTTATTTTCAGTGGCACGTCGCTTTTTGATGACATCACAGAGGGATTAGAACTCAGCACTACTTCCTGTATAATTTTAAAGTTATATTTTTCAAAGTTTTTTCACAAACTATAAATTCACAGACGTAAAACTAAGAAAAATATTTACCACAAATGCTCTCCCAACAAATTATGTCAGTAGTATAGTTGTATTTTTTGGTTTAGTCCTGGTATAGTCCTGGTTTAGTCTCTGATGTTCTCTAAAGTGACTAAATGTGAGTGTGTTCCATTAGCTCTGACCTGTGGCCCTTTCTCAGTTCTGTTTCAGACACGTCTCACCTGTCTCTGTAAAAAAAACTCAGCTAACGACACAAAAGCTTCTCTAACGACACAAAACCCTCTGTAACGACACAAAAACCGACCTAAAAAGCCCCGTGTTTATCCCGAGACGCTGAAAAGACTGAGATTATCCTGAGAGTGTGTCATCTGCTCCTCCCACACCAGCAGCTTTTATTCACACGTTCAGACGAGCCATGTGCACGTGGCAAGTCCTGCTGGAGACCTGGTTTAGTCCTGGTGTAGACCTGGTTTAGGCCTGGTTTAGACCTGCATGGTTTAGTCCTGGGTTATACCTGGTCTCAGTCCTGGTTTAGTCCTGGTTTACACCTGGTTTGAGAGCTGGTTTAAGACCTGGTTTAGACCTGGTTTGAGTCCTGGTTTAGCCTTCATTTGGTTTAGTCCTGATTTAGTCTTTGTTCTGTCTTCATTTAATCCTGGTTTAGTCTTCGTTAAGTCCTGGTTAAGTCCCGGTTTAGTCTTGATTTAATCCTGGTTTGGTCCTGATTTAGACTTCATTTAGTCTTAGTTTTAGTCTTCATTTAGTCCTGGTTTAGTCTTAGTTTTAGTCTTCGTTTAGTCCTGGTTTAGTCTTCGTTTAGTCCTGGTTTAGTCTTAGTTTTAGTCTTCGTTTAGTCCTGGGTTTAGTCTTTGTTTAGTCCTGGGTTTAGTCTTTGTTTAGTCCTGGGTTTAGTCTTTGTTTAGTCCTGGTTTAATCTTCGTTTAGTCTTCATTTAGTCCTGGTTTGGTCCTGAGTTAAGTCCTGGTTTGGCCTGAGTTTAGTCCTGGTTTAGTTCTGTTTTAGTCTTGATTTAGTCCTGGTTTAGTTCTGTTTTAGTCCTGGTTTAGTCTTTGTTTGTTTAGTCCTGGTTTAGTCCTGGTTTTGGTTCAGTCGCTTCTGTTAAACTGTTTAAGTTTTTAAATCTATCAAAAACATTTAAATGTAATAGAAGTGAATGCGTCCTCTGTAGCCGTCGTGCTGTTCATGTTTCATCGTCGAGTTTTATTCATCACTTCCTGGTTCAGAGTTTGGCCTCCGCCCACCTCAGTCTGTCGGCTCATCTGTTACTAGGGTTACAGAGGTTACTCCTGGTACCATGGTTCTATGAGTCACACGTGCTTGTTTTCGCCGAAGTCTGGGCGCCACTCGATTCTTGGTTATCGGCCAAGAAGAAAACCACAGCTATATTTAGACGTATGTGCTGTGTTTAATATGAAAAGGGAAATGTGCAGTTATCTGACCTCCTTTACATGATCCTATTTTATTATTCATGATTTCACATTTGTACGAACCAAAATGACTTGTGGCTGAGGAAGGAAATGAAGGAGGTTAATAAAAGGGTAAAGAGTATTTTAGTCCACCAATTATTTTATTTAGATTAAAAGGATTATATGACAAAAACGACTAAATATGTAGCGACTTAGCTGAAGATTTTGGAGTGAATCATGAGTTTAATCTAATTTATATAACATGTATACAATGTTTAATAGTACTTTTCTGTATAAATAGTTGTTTTTGCATGAACTCCTGTGCAGTTGTGTTCTTTTGAGTGCAGTTTGGGTTAGATGCACCTTATCGTTCATAGTATATTTTTATTTAGTCATTTTATATTTGTATTTCTTTAATGTACACCTTTTCAAAGCTAAAATTCAAGCACTTTCAAGGTAGACTCGCAGGTTTATACTTAACTCGGCCCCAACGCACAGCCGTATTTTCTGAATTCAGGACAAACTTGCAAATGCCTCTTTTGACTGTAATTTTCCCCCAATATGAGCTTTGTTGGAAATCAAGTCATGTCCTGTTTTTTGGGGGCATTTTTGGGGCAAAGTGGCACAGATGAGCACGCAACTGATGGATAGTTTTTATGTGCACTTTAAGAACACTTCAGAACAACAAACTGAAGACTATGAACACGCTTTGCTGTCAAAATATACAGATAGGCAAGTTTAAACTTCAAGCATTTTCAAGCACTTTTTCCTAAATTAAAGCATAAACCAGGACTGAACCGGGACTGAACTAGATCTAAACCAGGACTAAATAAGGTCTGAAACCAGGACTAAACCAGGACTAAATAAGGTCTGAAACCAGGTCGAAACCAGGTCTAAACTATTTCTAAACTAGGACTGAACCAGGTCTAAACCAGGACTAAATAAGGTCCAAACCAGGTCTACACCAGGACTACACCAGGTCTACACCAGGTCTACACCAGGTCTGCACCAGGTCTGCACCAGGTCTGCACCAGGTCTGCACCAGGACTACACCAGGACTACACCAGGACTACACCAGGACTAAAGCAAGACTAAAGCAATAACAAGACATAAAATATTTTCTGTATTTTTGAAGATGGTTGATGGCCGGATCATAACACCTGGAGGGCCTGATTTTGCCCGTGGGCCTTCAGTTGAAACAGAGATATTGTGACATTGAGTGTTTGGAAAAGCACTCAATAACTCACACATTTGTTATTATTCAGCTGCTGTGGTCGAATCACTTATCCTGCGTACAGTCAAACGTATTAACGGCGCAGATAAAGTGTGGAGAGACTGTTTTATAATGAAGCCTCGGAGACAATACAAGGAGCTAATGAGAAATTGATTGGCTCACTGTGTCAAGAGGAGAAGCACAACGGCGTCAATAACGAGCTCAGAGGACACGCCGCCCTGGTGGAGGACGCAGGAACTGACACTGACAGTTACACTCGGGTTTAGGTCGAGTTCGAGGCTCGCGGAGCACTTCGTCTGCTCTTTATTCAGTCACAAAAGGAACCTGAACCGAGACTCAAGAGCAGGATCTGAAGATGGACTCACTGCTCCCGATAGGTTTGACCCAGAGACACCAGAGGACGGGTCCATTGCAGCCGTCAGAGCATCTCCACAAATGTAAATGAATATATGAATGAATGGACTTTTTGGGGGGAGAATATCTTGTTGATTATAGACCTTTTAAAATGTTTAACTTTGGGAACAAAAATGACCCCTCTGCCCTCATTTTGACCCAAGCAGTTTCCATCTCTGCCTCCTGTCAGCAGATACTGTCAGCTCAGGTTTCTGTGCACAGTGTTTCATTTCTCAGACCTTCTCTTTTCTTCCTGACTCCTGTATTTCTCATAATTAAAACACCGCACGGCCAAAAAACACTAAGCAACCTTGGATTACCGATGTATTCTCCGCGGAGCCACTTAAACCAGTGCAGGCTGTTGTTGTGTCCTTGGGCTCGTCTTGCGTGTGTACGAGCGTGTGTGCGCGGGTTATTAACGATGATCGGAGAGGCCACTGGCACAGATTAGCCAACGCATTAGCATTAGCATTAGCATTAGCTGTAGCACAGATGTTTAAACTGATATTCTGCATTTTTGTGGCCCAACGGGCTTCTGAAACCTGCTTTTGGTCGCGTTGACATCAGGATTCGTAGTCGACTAAAGACATTTTTGGTCAACCAAAGACCTGCCCTAAAAAAATATATATATATATCAAAACTAGTGCTGTCAAATGATTACAAAATAAATCTGATTAATCACACTTTGAATCTGTGATGAATCACGATTAATCACATCACGCGCTTTTTCAAGTGTCATAGTTTAAAGTATATTTGCACATTTTCTCCTGAAAATGTAATCATTTTATTAATTCACAGATCTAAATACATTATTTAGATCTAAATACATTATTTAGATCTAAATACATTATTTAAATATGTCTAGACTTAATTAAAGTCGACACATTTCATTTTGAGTCTGTGGCACACGTTTCAGGTAAATCTAGGCTTCACATAATCCATTAAACATAGGTTTAATGGATTATTATTATTATTATTACAGGCCCTTCACCCACTCATAGAACTAGAGTTACATAGGTAACTGACGGTCATAGTGGTAGATGGAGCTGGTGTTGAGTGTTTCAAGTGCTCTAGAATAGTTTGGTGACATGTTTGACATGTTAACTTGTTTTAGCGTCACATGTGAGTTTTGCTTCCGTTGTGGAGCACGCGTGACTCCACGTGATCTCCGCTGCATGTTTGGTTTGTTCTGTGGCACAGAGCAAAGCCGCGCCGCTGTACGCTGCTCCACGCTGCTCCACGCTGCTCCACGCTCGTAATTATCAGTCGCTGAGATTTCTGCGCTGGATTTATGGATATGTGTAAAATGAACCGCGTGACTTTCCCCTGTACCTTCTTCCTCCTTCAGGTAAAGCCTCTTGATCTAACAGAGCATGTTTTGTCAAATCAACCCGTGTGATTAACCCACGTCAATTTGTGATTAATGCATCAATTTTCCATGATTGATCGCATGAGTTAACGCATTAACTTTGACAGCCCTAAAAGTATTTCCTTGTATCTGACCCAAACTGCACTCAAAAAACCAAAACTGCAGAGGAATTCACGCAAAAGCAACTATTTTCAGAGATAAGTGCTCGGAAACTGTGTATTTATATGTTGGACTCCAAAATCCTCAGCAAACTCACTCCATAGCTTCTTGTTTTTGCTGTTTTTGCCACATAAATCCTTTTAATCTAAATAAAATAATTAGGCGACCAATAAAAATGTTGGTCGACTAAGACACCGTCGACCGATTAATCGACAAAGGATTACAGCTCTACAGGATTTCACATTTTCTAACTTAAAATAAAGTCTACATTTGGAAAGCACATTTTACAAACTACGCTTCTGTTTCCAATTAGATATTTTTGTTGTTGGAGCGCCCTCTGCTGTCTGCAATGGGAATAAACTATGTTAAATGAAATATTGAAGCCCCTTGGCAATGTGACCTTGTATGCTAACCGAACCGTATGTTCGTTGTGACGGCAGAATGAGTCCGGTGATGGTTTAAAGACTTAATTTGCACTGGAAAAGTCAAATTTGAAAAGTTTTTTTTTCTCTGTGACACAATTAGCAGGAAAATTCAAACTGAGTGATTTGTGAGACTCATAAACTGGATTAAGCACAAGTTTAACGTCTTGTCATAACTGACAAGGACGTTGTTGAACACAGAAAAGTAAACAGAATGATGTTTAAATACAGCAGGCGGCGCTAGCATCGTGGTAGCATTTAGCCTGTAGCCACTGTTAGCATTCCTGGATATTTATAAAGCTCAGGATTGTAACATCACACATCAATCGAGTTTTCAGGCAGCAGATTTTAAGATTCTGAATACTGTCAGGTTGTTCCACGGCTTTATTGTTCACTTTTTCACATTTGTTTTAGCTCATCTCTGCTGACGTTTAGCACACCAGCAACAAAAATGGCAGATTTCAAAGTTAGCTGATGTTTTTGACGTTCCATCCTGAGCTCCATAGGCCACAGACTCAGGCTGTTGTACCTCCTTATTCTTCTCCATGTCTTTGTGTTTGTATCTGGCACAATGAAACTCCTAAAGTCTGTTTCCTCTCACGACTTCTACTTCTCGTTGTTGAACATTGGGTGAAAGAGCAGCTCATGAATGGATTCTTAATTTTGCACTTCGAAGGTGTTCAAACCTTCTGTTGTGGGCATTTGTGTTTGCTTCTTTTTCTGATGCATCTCTTTAGCGGGCGGCACGGTGGCGCAGTGGTTAGCTTTCTCGTTTCACAGCCAGCAGGTCCCGCCTCTCTGTGTGGAGTTTGCATGTTCTGTGTTGGTTTCTCCTGCGGATAATGAAGTCCATTATTATACACTTGGTTCATTCACGGCTCATTCACAACTTCAGTAAACAGCGTAACATGAGAAACCTTTATTTATAATGCTTTAATTTTTTTGAGTTCTGGTCATTTTCAAGAACAATTCTCTCTATTTTGGCAGTTTATTCCTTTCTTTATTGTCGGCCGGGATCAAATTGGTCAAAATTAGGGACAACTGGGACGTGTCTTGTGTAAAGCTGGGACAAATCAATGGTTTTGGACACATCTTCTTGAACATTGGACACGGGGCTCAAAACTGGGACTGTCCCGGGTGAATAGGGACGTCTGGTCACACAACTCCTACCACAAAAAACTTGGTGTGAAGAGTGTAGAATGAATACAGGACTTTTACAACGTGTGTGCCATTTAATTTACGTGCAGTGTCACCACCAAATAAATCAACAATAAATAAATAATGTCTGGCACTTCTGCAGTGATGTGGAGTTTTAGACGTTTGCGCAGATCTTTAACATAACATCGTTTTCTCTAATGCCATCTCTACTGGACACGTCGATTGTAAAAGTCTGAATTTATTTTTTAGATGATTTTGAGCTTTCAGGGATTTGATTATCAACAATGTCGCCTGTGATAAATCTGTAAAAATGTATAAAAGAATGTCTTCAGCTTCTGTCAGGTCCAGGTCTGTGTGGACTGTGCATGTTCTCGTGTCTAGGTGAAAGTCAGGTGCAGAACCATTGACTTTTTTATAGAATTTTTTTTTAGTCATTGCGATTGTCATTTTAAAAATCATTTGCATCCATTTAGAGGTGGGCCATATTCATGAATTTAGATCATATTGTGAATATTGTTTTTGAAGATTTGCAAAATTTCAATATTGAGTTTACTGTTTATAGTAAAAAAATCTTATAAAAAGGACTGATTTTGAAGAAAAAAACACATGTAAACTTTCAAATAAGAGTATAAGGTGATATGTCTTCATTTTTGTGGTTAATTTAAAGCCAGACACTACAGGCAAAACAATTTTTCAGTTTTTTTTGGTCAGTTTTCTCTCTCACATCTGGACTTTGATGTGAAACAACAAACGTGTCCAACCTGCTCCTGATGTTTGATTCTTCCACTGAATCCACTTCATCCATAGATTTCTCTGACATTGTTTTCTTCAAATGCATTTTTGTCCCTCGAGACATAAAGATCAGCCTTAAAGTAGATCCACACAAACTGTACAATCTGGACTCAACAGGATTTAGACCAAACACAAGGATTTGTTGTCTAATCTATTTGATATCTAATTCTAAAACTGATTTATTGACGTTTTAAGTTTAAAAAGTGAGGCGAAATTTGAATTTTCAGGAAAATATTCAGTTAAATCTATTTTTCTCAAAAACTAAATAGATTATACATTTATATCTATATATTTACATCTATACATTTTTTCTAACTAATATGTTACAAAATGAACCAAGAAATTTAAACCTGGTTCTGTCCATTTTTCAGATTTAAATGTCACAAAGATGTGCAATTTTGGTTGTTTTTTTTTACACAAGTAAAATACGTTATTTCTACATGAAAACATGACATGAAAAACTGATGAAAAACTTGTAATACATTTTTTCTTATATTTATGTGAGTAAACTACAGGAGAAGTTTAACAACGATATCTTTAAATTTTATAGATTTTTTTCCTTTTCACCTCCAGCGTCTTATCTTAACAAACATTTCACATTCGTTTGATGAATTAAAGCTCAACTCACTCACACGTTTTAACACATTTCTGTTGCATCGACATAATATCCGCCGACTATTTTATCGTGAAACTCCCAAAAAATCCAGACATTCATTTTTGCGAGTCACATCTGTCCCTCGTGAACTCTTCTAATCCCCGTCCCATGAGCTCACTTTCCATCCTTTTCTCTTTTCTTTCCCTTCATGACTTCCATAAACGTCAACCACTTCTAATCACGGCGAAATATTCAATTGAAAGGCAATAAAAACCTCCGCTATTTTTACCAAACCCGCACCAGAACGGACGCCTGAACGCTGCTTTTTGTAAACGTAGCCAAAAGGGTGCGACTCCTGCGCGTTTATCCGACCGCGATCCCTCCGAACGGGGCCCGGACGTCGACAGATTGATTGGGAATAAATTATAGGACGCGGCTGGTTTATGTCCAATCGGAGCGGACATGTTGGAACTGCCAGCAAACCGTTTTCCCCAGACTCTGTTATTACGAGAGTCAGGGAGAGGGAGGTTCACGTGTTTGGGCTCGAAGGAGGGTTTAAATTTGGGTTGTTCGCTTGTGTATGTGGCTAAGTATAACATTCGCTGTATAAATAGCGTGGGTGGAATGAGTTGGTGCAGAGTCGTCTTGATTTTGAGCAGTTTTGACTCATTTGAAGCAGCACTAAGAAGAGATCGAGGACCAAAATCGACACAAAATCGCAATTTTAATGGATGCAGTTAGCTAATCTCAAAGGCTGCGATGTTTGAAGTGCAATCATTTCTTTCACAAACAACAAAATGGCTTTGATTTTGAATAAAAACTGCTCACACTGTAGTTTGGATTTGTACAAACATGTTCAGGCGACAAAAATCACGACAAAAAACAATACAAATTTTGTGTGGATTTGGTTCAATTGTGCTGCAAAATTTCCCACAATGCACCTTGAAAACTAGTGTCCAGCGCTGGTCACTAGCAGTCAATATGGACCACAATGCACTGCAAGAGTCAGAAAAACTACAGCGACAGGTCACAACAGACTGAATGAAGAAGAGATAGATAAACCAAGACTAAACCAGGTCTGAACCAGGTCTGAACCAGGATTGAACCAGGACTAAACCAGGACTGAACCAGGACTGAACCAGGTCCGAACCAGGTCCAAATCAGGTCTAAAGTAGGACTGAACCAGGTCTGCACCAAGTCTGAACCAGGTTTAAACCAGGTTTGAACCAGGTCTAAATCGGGTCCAAACCAGGTCCAAACCAGGTCCAAACCAGGACCAAATCAGGTCTAAAGTAGGACTAAACTAGGTCCAAACCAGGTCCAAACCAAGAGGGATGAATTAAAATGTCATTAAATGTGTTTTCCGCAGTAAAGTTCATAAAAGTAAATTACACTCACTGCTGATCCAGTTCGAACGCTCACTATAAAACTCCGACGTCGTGAGGTTGTTTCAGTTTTTCGTCCCGAGGTTAAACTGATCACGTTTGAACATTTGATAATTCCTCCTTTTGTGGTTTGAAAATGAGTCACACAGACTTTAATTCTGTGACTTATTCATTTCACAAACGTCTCTTCTTCCTGTGAGTCCTTTTGAGTTCGAAACATAAAGACCGCGGGGTGAGAGACGTGGTGTGAAAGTGTGTCGCTCCGGGGCACAGTGTCGGGTTTGATTCCCGAGTGACGGACGTGGTTTGTAAAAGTGCAAAATGGTTCTCAAACAGTGGACGCTTTGTGGACCTGAATCATCACATCGATCTGTGACAAACTCAAAACACAAGAACGAGCTCCCGACTTATACTCGCTCCTCTCACTCTGCTTTCTCTCTTTTTACTCCATTTCTCTCTCTCTTCTTTCTCTCATCTTTTTTCTCCTTTTTCTCTCTTCTTTCCCTTCCCATCTTTATTTATTTCCCTTCTTTTTTTTATTTTTCTCTCTTTAAATTTTCTCTGCCTTCTTTTTTCTGTTTTCTTTTTCTTTTCTCTTTTTACTCCTTTTCTCTCTCTCTACTTTCTCTCTCATCTTTTTTCTCCCTTTTCTCTCTTCTTTCCCTCCCCATCTTTATTTATTTCCATTCTTTTTTCTTTTTCTCTCTTTAAATTTTCTCTCTCTCGCTCCCTTCTTTTTTCTGTTTTCTCCTTTTCTCTGCTCTCTCCCTGTCTTTATTTATTTCCCCTGTTTTCTCTTTTTGTCACTTCTTTTTCTTTTTCTCCCAGTTTTCTTTTTCTCTCTCTCTTCTTTCTACTTAATAATTTTTGCTCTTCTTTCTTCCTCCCTTCTTTTTCCTTTTTTCTCTCTTTTTTCTTTCTCTTTTGCGCTCTTTTCTTTCTCTCTCGTCTTTCCCCCCCCTTTTTTCTCTTCTTTATCTTTATTTCCCTTCTATTTCCCTTTTTGTCCTCTCTCTCTCTCTCTCTCTCTCCTCTTTATAGTTCCTACTTTTTATCTCTTTGTTCTTTTCTCTCTCCTTTCTCTTGCTCTTTTCTTTCTCTTATTTCTTTTTTATCTCCCTTTTTCTTTCTAGTGTCTCTCCCTTCTCTTCTTTCTCCTTTTTTGCTCTTTCTTTCTCTCTCTCTCTCTCTCCCCCATCCATTTTCTCTTTTTTGACTTCTCCCTTTTCTCTCTCTCTCGTCGATCTCTCTCTCTCTCTCCTCTCTTTCCTTTCCCCTCTTGCTCTTTCTCTCTTCTTTCTCTCCCTTCTTTTCTCTCTCTCTCTCGTCAATCATTTCCTCCTTAGCCCTTCCTTCTTTCTTCTCTCTCCTTTCCATTCCGCTCTCTTCTTACTCTCCCTTCTTTTCTCTCTCTCTCTCTCTCGTCAATCATTTCCTCCTCATCCCTTCTTTCTTTCTTCTCTCTCCTTTCCCTTCCGCTCTCTTTTTACTCTCCCTTCTTTTCTCTCTCTCTCTCGTCAATCATTTCCTCCTTAGCCCTTCCTTCTTTCTTCTCTCTCCTTTCCATTCCGCTCTCTTCTTACTCTCCCTTCTTTTCTCTCTCTCTCTCTCTCGTCAATCATTTCCTCCTCAGCCCTTCTTTCTTTCTTCTCTCTCCTTTCCCTTCCGCTCTCTTTTTACTCTCCCTTCTTTTCTCTCTCTCTCTCGTCAATCATTTCCTCCTCCTCAGCACTTCTTTCCTTCTTCTCTCTCCTCTTCTCTCTGCTTTCCCTTCCGCTCTCTTCTTTCTCTCCCTTCTTTTCTCTGTCTCTCTTGTTGATCATTTCCTCCTCCTCAGCACTTCTTTCTCTCTCTCTCCTCTCTCTACTTTCCCTCTTGCACTTCTTTCTCTCTTCTTTCTCTCCCTTCTTTTCTCTTTTTCTCTCTCTTTGTCGATCATTCCCTCTTCCTCAGCACTTCTTTCCTTCTTCTCTCCTCTCTCTCCTTTCCCTCCCGCTCTCTTCTTTCTCTTTTTTCTCTCCCTTATCTCTCTCTCTCGTCGATCATTTCTATCTCCTCAGCACTTCTTTCTTTCCTTCTCTCTCTTCTTTCTCTCCCTTCTTTTCTCTCTCTCGCTCTCTCTTGTCGATCATTCCCTCTCCCTCAGCACTTCTTTCCTTCTTTCTTTCTTCTCTCCTCTCTCTCCTTTCCCTCCCGCTCTCTTCTTTCTCTCTTTTTTCTCTCCCTTTTCTCTCTCTCTCGTCGATCATTTCTTCCTCCTCAGCACTTCTTTCTTTCCTTCTCTCTCTTCTTTCTCTCCCTTCTTTTCTCTCTCTCGCTCTCTCTTGTCAATCATTTCCTCCTCCTCAGCACTTCTTTCTTTCCTTCTCTCTCTTCTTTCTCTCCCTTCTTTTCTCTCTCTCGCTCTCTCTTGTCGATCATTCCCTCTCCCTCAGCACTTCTTTCCTTCTTTCTTTCTTCTCTCCTCTCTCTCCTTTCCCTCCCGCTCTCTTCTTTCTCTCTTTTTTCTCTCCCTTTTCTCTCTCTCTTGTCGATCATTTCCTCCTCCTCAGCACTTCTTTCTTTCCTTCCTTCTTTCCTTCCTCCTTCACTCGTTGATGTGTGAAATTGATCAAACTGAAGCGCGGACGTTTTATTGCAGGCGCGATGTCTCACTCCGAGGAGCTGATCGTAAAGTCGATCGTCGGAGAAAGAGGAGAGAAAAGAGATGAAACGAGATCAAAAGAGCAAAAGAAAAGAGCATGAGGAGAGGACGAGGAGAGGAGAAAGGGATGTGAGCATATTTAGAGAGAAAAGAGCCAGAGAAAAGAGAAAAGCCGGTGTGTGGTTTTCACGGCGGAGCAGAGCAAACCTGGATCATAAACCGCAGATATTTATAGACTTAAAGAGCCACTGGAGCCACAGGATTCTGCCGTCGACTTTCAAACTGGAACTAAAGACGAGACTCAGCAGCTCACTCTTCTTCCAAACTGTAAAGGTGCACTCTGGAACATTTCTGCTGACAAATACAAAAGTCAGGGTGGAAATGGCATTGAAGTAAAATAACAAAATGATTAGGGCCGACTTCTGGCAAAACCCTGAAGTAGTTTCTGCGATTTGGGAAAAAAATCTACGCTTTGTGATTGTGATTACATTTAAGATTTATGTTCAAATAAATGGATTCATGTTTAAAACACAACCAGGAGAATTCACAAAACACAGAAATGAGAATCGACAAACCGATAAAACTATTATTTGGTTTCTTTTTGTTGCTTTAGTAATGTTTTTATCGCTTTTAATTGGGTTTTTCACACTTTTTGATACGTTTTTGATGCTTTCAGTCACGTTTTTGTTATTTTTGTCACTTTTAGTTTGTGGCTAGTTTCAGAAGAACATGTTTTTACAAATCTAAACTACATTGTTACCCAGTGATTAGGCAGAATAAAAACAGTGTTTGTGGAGGAAATTATTGCAGACTGTGTGATTTGTTAATCTTAATTGGCATCCATTCAAATTGTGGATTCGATTCGATTTCGATGAACTGTGCAGCTCTGACTGAAGTTGGGAGCACGAACGTTCAAAATAACAGCTCTGTCTGGAACGCAGTGTTATTACAGTGGAACCAGGACTGAACCAGGACTAAACGAGCACTGCACCAGGTCTGAAGCAGATTAACCAGGTCCAGGTCTGAACCGTGTCTGAACCGGCTCTAAACAAGCTTTAAAATGGGTCTAAACTGGGCCTAATCCAGCTCTAAACCAGCTCTAAAACCAGGTCCAAACCAGGTCTAAACTGGCTCTAAACCGGGTCCTAAACCAGGTCCTGAACCGGCACTAAACCAGCACTTAACTGGGCTCTAAACCAGGTCCTAAACCGGGTCTGCACCAGCTCTAAACCAGGTCTAAAACCAGGTCTTAAACCAGCTCTAAACCAGCTCTAAACCCAGGTCCAAACCAGCATTAAACTGGGCTCTAAACCAGGTCTAAAACCAACTCTAAAACCAGGTCCAAACCAGCACTAAACTGGGCTCTAAACTGGGTCTGCACCAGCTCTAAAACCAGCTCTAAAACCAGCTCTAAACCCAGGTCCAAACCAGCACTAAACTGGGCTCTAAACCAGGTCTAAAACCAGCTCTAAAACCAGGTCCAAACCAACACTAAACTGGGCTCTAAACCGGGTCTGCACCAGGTCTAAACCAGGTCTAAAACCAGCTCTAAAACACCATGATGTTTTAAACCAGGACAAGACCAAAAGCTGGACACAAATGATCAATACATGTTTTTACTTCTAATGTTCCACAGTGAAGCATTAAACATATTTTTGATTTGTTCAGTTTCATATCGGTGGGAAATGCTGATCGAGTGATTGTGAGTGACGGGCAGGAAGGATTTGTTTGGTTTTGGTTTGGTCTGTCTTTGAGCATTGTTTCTTCTCACGATAATCATAAAACCCAAACTGACACAAAGTCCGAACGTTTCCGGGGTTTTGTCTCATCAGAATCTCAAATCTCAGCTGGAGGTTTTTATGCAGACAAGGTTTTTCCAGTAATTTGTCTTTGAAGAAAAACTGGGATGGAAAAGGTTTTGAGGAACGACCCCTCATTACAGACACGCAGGAGGAGACGCTTTTATTACAATTGCAAATGAAGTCTTTTGTTTGTGTTTGTGGTTTCTTCCCGCTGAACTCTGCAGATAATTACTGAAATCTGACGGAAACAAACAGCAGCGTCAGAAGCTCCTGGATACTTGTACTTTTAGACAAGGTGTTTGTTCTTCTAATCTCATTTTCAGGAACAGAGCTGCAGATACAGTTTAATCCGTCCAAAACTCGTACTTTTCTCAAACTCTTTGGCACGTCATTTTCAGCAGCAGGAAGTTTTACCGACGTTTTTTCAGACGGAAACTGCTAAAAGTTCAGGTACAGCAACATTTTGAAGTTTTTTATTGAAGTTGTGCCTGTTAAGATAATTACGACGACTTTGATGGAAAGAACAATATATTTTGGGCGTCAGTATTTATCGCTATTGTTGGGATCGTAGTTATTTTTCTGTAATACAGTGATCCCTCGCTATATCGCGCTTCATCTTTCACGGCTTCGCTGCTTCACGGATTTTTTTTACAGTGCGGATATTTTTACAGTGCATCCACTGAACTTCAGCGCACGCACAAGAACGGGACCCTTTGACGAGTCGTTCATTGCAGTTCTCAAATATAATCGAAGGTGGCATATCCGTTTATAAAAATCTTCTTGCTCAGAAAAAGAAAGAGCGCCAACAACTCCCCATAACTTCTTCTTCTCCTGCGCCTTCAGTAGACACAGACGCTACAGCGGAGCGGAGTCAGGACCAAGAGGCACAGACTGTGAAATACGACTGTTTCCAACCTTGTATTACTATATTAAAATGATTGTTTTAAACAAATTTTGGGCTTTAAAACAGGTTTTGATTTTTGGTTTCATTCCATAGTTCAGTATTGCATTGTAAAATAATAAAAAAAAAAAGCTGTGACTACTTCACGGATTTCACTTTTCGCGTGTTATTTTTGGAACGCAACTCCCGCGATAAACGAGGGATCACTGTACAATAATATTTGAGCTGTAGAGAGTGGAATAAGTAACGTTTGTGACTCTTTATAGAAGTGTTTAAATGTAAAATGCTGTTTATTTGTTGAAATTTGTGTTTTTTTATTGTAATGTTTAGAAAAGGGGATAATCTGGTGTTATTTTGTCAATGGGATGAAGTCATTTCAAAATATCGTTAATTGTGATATTTTTCCGTTGCAATATATCGTGCATCAAAATGTGTTATGGTGACGGGTCTAATTGAAGTTTAAAAATATTTTGTTTTGTTTTAAAAATGCTTTCCTCTGATTAATGAATTGTATTGATTGCAGAGGGAGGTAAACTAAGGCCCGGGGGCCACGTGCGGACCTTTTGGCATTTTGATCCGGCCCGTAAAGCATTTAATAAAAACTTAGTTATGTTTGGCACATTAGTCATTTTATAGTTGTCTGAGACTGCAGTTGTTCATTTACGATCAGTTTTGAGAACAGTTACCTCTAGAATAAAAACAAACTGTGATGCACTGGATAAAAATTGTGACCAACCGCACTGTTTCTACTGAAATAAATAAAGGTCATGATTTTTGCTATTCTTTTGTATTTTTTTGTTTATTTTAGGCATTAAGGTGCCAGGTTTTAACAATTTTCAAATTTTGATTTTATTTGGTGTACAAATACGTATTGTACATACAAATCTAGTTTTACACAGATCAAGTAGTAGTTTGGGGAGAAAAGTTGAAAAATCTGTTTAAAATTACTGGAAGTAAAAAGCTGATGACATCACACCGGGAGACTCATTCCATCCAAAGGTTCTGCATAATTTACCCAAATAAAACAACTTATTTTACACTTAACACATTAATTCAAGAAAATAAAGGTGTTCACATAGATTTTGATTTGTCGGACAAAAAAAATCTCTGAAATTAGCAGAGTTTTAGCAGAGTGTACAAAGTAATTTCCTAGTGTGATGTCATTATTTACAAACAGGAAGTGATGTTACGAAACAAACAAAAAAATGCTAAAAATTATAAAATGTATGATTACTTTTAGCAAAACTTTAAACATATTTATCGTACCTGTATTTTAGTTACATGAGTAGTCCAACCTGTCAGAGGCGCTTTAAGTCTATGTGTAATTGTTTGTGTGTGATATACTGCACTGTAAAAAAAACTGTAAATGGTCCGGCCCCCGAGCAAATCCACTGTGGCCCCTGAGTTAAAGCGTTTGCCCAAACCTGCTGCAGAGGAACGAAGTGAAGATAAAGCACAGTTCTAGATCTTTTAGAGAAACAGACGCGTGAGTTTTCCTTTGGTCTTTGGACTTTGGCGTCGTGTTTCTGTGGATCTGTGTGGTTTGTAAAGAAACACTGGACTTCCATTCGATTGTTATTTTCTGACTGATGACCAGGGGCGCCGCACTGGGGGGGGTGAAGGGGACTGGTTTCCCCGGGGCCCAGGGCAGGGAGGGGCCCTCAAAACATGATCCATTTTTCAAGGGTTTAAGGTGAGACGCTGCAGGTGATTAGGAAAAAAATCTTAAATTTGAAACTTCTCATGTCATGTTTTCATGTGGAAATAAGGCATTTTATGTGTAAAAATGGCTAAAAATGTCACATATTTGGGACTTTTAATCTGAAAAATGGACTGAACCAGGTTTAAATTTCTTGGTTGTAACAAAAATTTACAGAGGAGATTTTGGATTTCTTATTTAGTTTTTAAGTAAACGAGATTGGACTAAAAATGGTCCTAAAAATTAAAATTTGTCCTCATTTTTTTAAAACTTCAAAAAATCTGTTTTAGAATTAGATATTAAAAAAATCCTTCTGCACGTTTCATCAAAATCTTGTCCAGTTTGGTGTAGGATCTACTTTAAGGCTGATCTTTATGTCTCGAGGGACAAAAATGCATTTTAAGAAAACGGCCTTTGAAGTTACAATGTCCCAGAGAAATCTATGGATGAAGTGGATTCAATGGAAGAATAAAACATCTTTAGGAGCAGATTGGACATGTTTGTTGTTTCCACATGAAAGTCCATATGTTGAGAGAGAAAACTGACCAAAGTGCAAAAAAAAAAGTTGAGTAAAGTTCTTTAGAGACCAAACGCAATCCGCACATCTGAGGGAAAACTGAGCGGAAATTGCATGAAAACGACGAAGTGTGAATGTCGTGTTTTGTCTGGAAATATTGTCCACCAGGATCCTCAAACGACTTCAGTTCATCTTAAAGTAAACAGCGATATCATGTTGTCTAAAACTCTTGTGTAGTTTGTGACGGTGGACAGACACACAAACAGACCCTTCTTGGTTCTGTTTCCTTTCGTCCTGTGCTCTGGCTCTGACCACAGTCTGAGAGAACATGGTGTTTCCTCTTCTTTCCGTCGGAGCTGGTGGCACTTCTTGAAGAGCGTCGTAAAAACACTTCTGTGGGAAACACGTCCGTCAGGTTCATGTACGAGCGCGAGGCCTTCGGGCGACGTCTGTGACACTCGAGGCCTGAACGGCGCAGAGAATCTCAGACGGATCATCTCTGTGTCACAAATCAGAACATGGCACTTCTTCAGGTGGTTCTAATGTTTTCTGTCAGATCTAAACCTCCCTGAGTCTCAGAGCTCTGATTCTGACGTGAGAGAGCTGCAAACTCTCAAGGAAAAACTTTAAACTCCCCCTATCTCCCTCCCTCCCCCTTTCGCTCTCTCTCTCTCCCTTCCCCTCTTTCTCTCTCTCTCCCCCTCTTTCTCCCTCCCTCCCTCTTTCACTCACCCTTTCTTTCTTCCCCCCCTCTCTCTCTTTCTCTTCGCTCTCTCCCTCTTTCTCCCCCTCTTTCACTCTCTCTCTCTTTCACTCTCTCGCCCTTCATCCCTTTTTCACTCGTTCTTACTGTTTCTCCCCTCATTGACTCTCTCCCTCTCCCCCCTCTTTCTCTTTCTCCCATCTTTCTCTCTCTCCCCCCCTTTTCTCCCCCTCTTTCACTCTCTCTCCTCTCCGCCTCTCACCATCTTTTGCTCTCTCTCTCTCCCCCTCTTTTCTCCCCTCTTTCGCTCTCTCACTCTCTCTCCTCTCCGCCTCTCACCCTCTTTTGCTCTCCCTCTCTCCCCCTCTCTGTCTTTTTATCCCCCTCCCATTCTCTCTCGCTCTCTCTCTCCCTCCACTCTCTCTCTCTCTCTCCCCCCTCTCTTCATCCCTCTCTCCCTCCCCCCCCCCTTTCTCTTCACCCCCCCCCCCCCTCACTAAAATACCTGGTTTGGTTCATCAGTTGTTTTCAGTTTCTGGAGTTAACGCTCCTGGGCGAGTTTAAACGGATGATATTGTGTTGTTTGTCAGACGGACTGAAGCGGCGCCCCCTGCCTGTCGCTGTGGGTCGTGCCGACTCTCCTGAATGTCCCTCTGTCCAAACGTGACGCAGGCGAAGTTTGAGTCAACACATTTGAACAGCGCTTTGACGTCACGTTTTCAAAGAGTGCTTCATGGACAAACTCTGAGGAGAGGGAGAGGGGGTGAGAGAGGAGGGGGAGAGAGGGAGCAGGACGGGTCCAAACACACGTCTGTTTGACTCTTGATGAAGTTCAGTCTCGTTAGCTGTGCCTGTGGTGTTAGCATTAGCCTGTTTAGCTCCTCCAGCTTCAGTCTGAGGCTCCAGGATCTGCTCCACAGCTCCCTTTTCTCCCCCCTCTTTCTCTCTCTACTGTCCTCCCCCTTTCTCTTTTCCTTCTTTTTGAAGTCAAGTCTCTCCTCCCCTCACTCCCTTTGTCATCTCTACCCCTCTCGCTCCCTCTTTTATTCTCTCTCTCTCTCCATCTCTCTCACCCCTCCTTGTCTCTCTCTCTCCCTCTCTTTTCTTATCTTGCCCCCTCTCGCACCCTCTCCCCTTCTCCCTCACTCTCTCTCCCTCTCTTGTCTCTCTTTTCTCCCTCTCTTCCTTCCTCTCCCCCTCTCACTTCCTCTTTGTCTCTCTGTCTCTCCCTCTCTCTCGCCTCCCTCTTCTTCTCCCCTCACCCCTCTCTACCCCCGCCTTTCCTCTCTCTCTCCCCCTCTCCCTTCCGCTCTTTCCTCTGGCTCCCTCTTTGTCTCTCTCTTTCCCTCTCTCTTGCCTGCCTCTCCATCTCCCCTCACCCCTCTCTCCCCCCTCCCTCCCTCACCTGCCCTCTCCCGCTCTCTCTCCCCCTCTCCCTTCCTCTCTTTCGCCTCTCCCTCTCTCCCCTCTCCCTCACTCTCTCTCCCTCTCTTTTCTCCCCTCTCTTTCTCCCCCTCTCCTTTCCTCTCTCTCTCTCCCCCTCTCTCTCACCTCTCCCTCTCTTTTCTTCCCTCTCTCTCTCCCCCTCTCCTTTCCTCTCTCTCCCTCTCCTTGTCTCCCTCTCCCGCACTCTCTCTCCCTCTCTTTTCTCCGCGCTCTCTCTCCCCCTCTCCTTTCCTCTCTCTCCCTCTCCTTGTCTCTCTCCCTCTCCCTCTCTCTCTCTCCCTCTCTTTTCTCCCCTCTCTCTCTCCCCCTCTCCTTTCCTCTCTCTCCCTCTCCTTGTCTCTCTCCCCCCTCTCCCTCACTCTCTCTCCCTCTCTTTTCCTCTCTTTTCTCCCCTCTCTCTCTCCCCCTCTCCTTTCCTCTCTCTCCCTCTCCTTGTCTCTGTGACAGTGATTCATCCTCTTCAGTGGGGCTTGTGCAGTGGGACACGGTGGTGCGTTCAGGCTCCCACGCTCGCGCAGGAATCCTCGCACTCTAATCTCTTCAGTTCTGTTCTGTTTGCTACATTATTTATCTGCTTCATAAACCTGTTCAAACGCTCTCTTCCTCTTCCAGTTTCCTCCTCTGCCTCCCCTCCCTCCTCTGCGCGACGTCTGGATTTGCATCAATTACGCACTTCATTAAAAACATAGTTAAATATTCTCTATATGAGCCATTATTGGGTCGATAATATATTCAGAAAGCCTCGGTGTACGACAGAAATACTGTTTTGACTGTCGGGTTCTAAAATACTCGTCATTGTTCACATTATTCTGGACGTTTCTGCGGGCGCCGCCATCTTGTTTCCGTTGTAGTTTACACGGAGCAGGCGAACTCGAAAGAAAATAAGTTCTACTCGGACTAAAAAGCCGTTTTCAGGCCTCAGGAAATCGGTGCGTTGTGACTTGTTTTTGCTCGTGTTCATTTTAGACAAATCAATCTACTTTATATAATGTTTTAGAGACAGACTTTTCCCTCGTTTGTGCGAACACCGTTAGCGTCAAACAGAAGTCCTTTTACTACAAGAGCGTGGATCATAGACATAGAAAGAGGTGAAAGTGGGCGGGGCGGAATAAGGTGAATAGAAGTCGCTTTAACATTTATATTTAAAGGTGCACTGTGTAACTTTTCTTGCCTGTTCAACACACTGTAAAAAGTAAACATTTAAAGTTATTTAAACACACTAAATTGTGTTAAATGATGAGTTAGTCCTCACTACACAGAGTTATTCCCACTTCTCATCTTATGTTTCACTTTAACTTTACAATCTTTCTTGGGCAATCTTTCTATATATATATATATATATATATATATATATATATATATATATATATATATATAAACATTTTGTTACTAAAAGCAAGAAGAAGTTATACATATTTGTAGGTTTACTATTTCACAGAGATGCCATTTACTGGTTCGACGACACATTTGACTAAAACATAGTGAACATGATTATATTTAAGATTTAAACATTTGTCCTGTTTGTCCCAGTTTTACAGTTTGTGTAAAGTTTATAATGTCACTTCCCTGTTGAACATGAGCACAAATATGACTTAGAATTAGAATTAGATGTACATCCACAACTGTTACCAAAGCAACCAGACTGGAAACAAGGGCCAACATCCAAACATTACACAATAGTTATGATTTGACAGATAATAATCCCTTATAACACCACATAGTCACGTTTTGTTGCTTGTAGTCGCGTTTTTGTTGCTTTTAGTCGCGTTTTTGTCGCTTTTAGTCGCGTTTTTGTCGCTTTTAGTTGCGTTTTTGGCGCTTTTAGTCGCGGTTTTGTCGCTTTTAGTTGCGGTTTTGTCGCGGTTTTGTCGCTTTTAGTTGCGTTTTTGGCGCTTTTAGTCGCGGTTTTGGCGCTTTTAGTTGCGGTTTTGTCGTGGTTTTGTCGCTTTTAGTTGCGGTTTTGGCACTGTTAGTTGCGGTTTTGGCGCTTTTAGTTGCGGTTTTGTCGTGGTTTTGTCGCTTTTAGTTGCGGTTTTGGAACTGTTAGTCGCGGTTTTGGCGCTTTTAGTTGCGGTTTTGTCGCTTATAGTGATTTTGGTTGTGGTTTTGGCGCTTTTTTTAACATCACTTCCTGGTTGAACACGAGCACAAATATGACATAGAGGTAATTCCTCTACTGTTACCATAGAAACCAGACTGTAAACAAGGGACAACAAACACATACATCATACAATAGTTATGATTAGACAAATAATAATCCTTGATAACACTTTATTTGTTGAACAATGGTTTAAACTGTCAGAAAAATGTCAGTTTTGTGTAAATTGTCGCTGTAATTTCAATGGTGCGTCGCATTTTGATGACATCACAGAGGAATTTCGTGCCATTTAAAACTTTTATTTTTCTAAATTTTTTCACAAACTGCAACTTGACAAATGCAAAACTTTGATAAATATTTACCGCAGGTACCCTCCCACTGAACTAAGTCAAACATAAGACTTTCATAAAGACTTTAAAGCCGCTCAATTCATATTTTTATTTTTTTATTTTATTTCAAATTATACAAATGCACATACACACTTATCTTTAGCTTTCTTAATCATAAAGATACAGCATTTAGGCCGAGGTACGGGTCAGATCTGTGGAGAGAATGCCATATTTTCAGTGCTTTTGAGCAACAAAATCAGCTGTAATTGAATACGTTTAAGCTCTACGTCGACATTTAACAGGCTCTGTTCGGCTGCAGTGACTCGTTTGTCTCGCTCCTCCATCAGTGTCGGCATTAAACTTAAGCAGAAGCACTTTAGCTCAATCAAATCTCCCATGATCCTCTGCTTCCCTTAACGACGCCTGAATATTTAAACAGACTTTTCACTGAACGACTCAACTTCCGCGGCAAAGAGCGCTCCGGCGTTCAACTCAGGACGACGAGAGAAACGTGACAGTTATTTATCGAAACGTGGATCAGGTCAGAATGATTGTTTTGGAAATGATGCAGAATCTGAATAAAAAGTAGGCTATAAAAGAATTCATACTAAATATTTACAAGGCTGATAAAAAAAAAGACAAACAAGGTTAATGCTTCTGCACTTTTGTGGTTAAAGGTGCAATGTGTAACTTTTCTGGTGGAGGGTCCGCCCTTTGTCTCCATGGAGATAGTATCCACGTTATTCCAGAAGTTGCCATAGGCGCTGCCATCTTTTTTCCGTTACGTAACATTTGTAGGTATCTGTACTTTTAAAGTGCGTATGACAGGTTTTTATGATTTTCTAATTTTGAATTCATCTGGTGCATTAATACCTGTTGTAAAGAGTGTTTTGTCTTGTATTGTTTGTCAAACCTGTCTTGTCTTTGTTGAATTGTTTTATGATGTCTAACTTTGTCTTAGTTTATGTTGTCCATTTTTTAATTTTATTCATTATTATTTTTAGTTTTTTTTTCTTTAGGTTTTTTTTTTTTTGCTATTGTAATTTAGTTTATTCATTTATTATTGTCGTTTTAATTTTAATTAATTAAAAAAAAGTTTCAATTACATTGTAATTTTTTTGTTTTGTTTTGTTTTTTGTTTGTTTGTATTCTGTTATTTGTCTGTCTAGTATCAAAAAATGGCACAAATGTGAGATTTGATACAAAGAGCTGAACAAAAAAAGTCGCAGTTTGTGGAGAAAAGTTGAAAAATCAGTTGAAAATTACAGGAAGTAATAACAAATTGATGACACACTAGGGAGTTATACATAATTTACATAAAAATACACAACTTTTTTGACCCTTTAAACATTATATCAATAAAATAAAGGGGTTAACATTAAAGGAAAAATAAATCTATGCACACTGGACCATGATGGGTCATGGCCCACTATGCAGTGTGGTTGCTATGGTCATTTCCTAGTGTGATGTCATCATTTACAACCATGAAGTAAAATTAAAAACCTAAAATATACTACACCGAAAATGCAGAAAAAGCGAAAGAAAAAAACGGAGGCTGTGTCTTGTTAACGCTCGCTTTATCCAGGTCTCACAGCCACAAATGTGTAATTATTAAACGTGTTTTTGTGACTCTGCGAGATCGACCATTGAATTAATGCAGTAATTCAGGTGTGATTTCGATTTTATTTCTGAGGTAGACGTTGGTCTTGTTTGGGTGACGTCAGTGGTCAGTGGCTCACGTAGCGGGCCCCTGTGAGCTGGACCTCTGCAGCAGTGGTTCTTAATCATTTTTGTCTGGAGTTCCCCCTGAGCTTTGTCTCGCACTCAGACTTGAGTTAACTTGAGTTTCAGGCAAATAAATGGGTTTAGTACTTACATTTTAGCATTTTTTACAATTATCTATGTATGTTTATTTGATTTATTTTCCAAGATACTCCAAATAGATGCTTAATTTACAACTACTAACACTTTTTAATTCAGAAAAAGTACATTTGATCTTCTTTTAAAACCTGAAACCATTCCAAGGGCCCCCTGGTCATTCCTCACGCACCCCTTGGGGTCCCAGTACCCCTGGTTGGGAATCACTGCTCTACAGGAGACACAGTCCACCGTTAACAGAACCGGCCCGAGTGAACCGCTCCAAGTCACCAGGTCCGAACACGCCATATGTTACAAAATAAACCAAGAAATTTAAACCTAACTCTGTCCATTTTTCAGATTTAACTGTTCCAAATACTGTATGAGCAATTTTGGCTGTTTTTACATAAATTGCCTTATTTCTACATGAAAACATGACAAGAAGGCAAACTTGTAATCCATTTTTTTCTTACATTTATGTGAGTAAACTACAGGAGAAGTTTACAGTTCTTATTATAAATTTAACATTTTTCCCTAATCACCTGTAGCGTCTGGCCTTCAACACTCAACAAAAAAAGTGCATTTGACATAATATTTGTCCTTTAACTAATGAGCGCTGGTGTGTTTTGAGCTCGTTCAGCGCAGACGACGCTCCAGAAGTTTAGCACCTTTGGGTTTCACCTCTTGACAGACTTTGAAATGATTTGTTGTGTTTATTTTCCGTCACATTAAGTGCGTTTAGCCTCTCTTCACTTTGCCATTTACAAAACAGGGCAGATTAGCATAAAATCCCTCACACCGTAGTCCATTATCTCTGTCGTTTATGGCGTGGATGTTGGTGACGGTAATGTGGCGGTGTCAGCTCTTTAGACGAGTTATGCTAATGATCTGAGGAAGTGTAGTTTTACATAAAGTCATAAAGACACTTGGGATGTGGGGTCTATAGGAGGAAGCGCTAATGGCTTTATAATGACTCTGGATGTATTTGTGTGGAAGAGTGACTGAAAAGAGCTGAGGTTTAAGTCCACGTCCAAGAAATACACACTGTTTAATACTGATTAACTTAAGAACTTATTTTTGCAGAAATTAAGTAAAACATGATGCTTCTTCATTTTGTTTTGGTGGAGCTGTTTGCACATTTGTCTTTGTTTTGGTCCGGTTTAGTCCTAGTTTGACCCCAGTTTAAACCTGAGGTTTTGGTCCTGGTTTGATCTCAGTTTGGTCCAGTTTGGTACTGGATCGAGCCCTAGTTTGGTCCTGGTTTGGTCCTGATTTGAGCCCAGGTTTGGTCCTGATTTAGTCCTAGGTGGAGCCCTGATTTGGTCCTGGGTTGAGTTCTGGTTTGGTCTTATTTTGTCCTGGATTGGTCCTGTTTTGGTCTTGTTTTAGTCTTGTCTAGTGCTGGTTTTGTCTGGTACTGATTTGAGTCCAGTTTAGACCTTATGAAGACATGTTTTGGTCCTGGTTTGGTTCTGGTTTTAGCCCTGATTTTTTTTTTTTTCTTCTTCTGATTAGTTCCTGGTTTTGTCTGAGTTTGAGTCTGTCTTTTGTCTCGGTCTAGTGCTGGTTTGGTCCTAGTTTAGTTCTGATTTGAGCCCTGGTTTGGTCCTATTTTTGTCCTGTTTTGATCCTGGTTTAGTCTTGGTCCTAGTGCAGATTTGAGCCTGGTTTAGATGTGATTTGGACATGTTTAGGTCCTGGGTTTGACTTTGGTTTAGTCGTGTTTTGGCTCTGGTTGAGTCGTTGGTTGATTCCTGGTTTGGTCCTGGTTTGGTCCTGGTTTAGTCCTGGTTTGGTCCTGGTTTGGTCCCGGTTTGGTCTATTTTGGTTCTGGGTAGAGGCCTGTTTTGGTTCTGTTTTGTTCCTGGTTTGGTCCTGATTTAGCCCTGAATTGACGCCTGGTTTGGTCCTGATTTGTTCCCTGTTTTAGTCTTGGTCTGTGGTGCTGGTTTGGTCTAGATTTGAGCCCAGTTTTGACATGTTCTGGTCCTGGTTTCTGTCCTTGTTTTGATCCTAGTTTGGTCTCGGTTGGGTCCTGGTTTGCTCCTGGTTTGATCCCAGTTTGGTCTGATTTGTTTCTGGTTTGAGCCCTGATTTGTTCTTGCTTTGGTTCTAGTTTTGTCTCATTCATGGTTTTGTCCTGGTTTGGTCCTGGTTTGTTCCGCTTTTTCTTCTTAGTTTGATCCTGGTTTGTCTCTGGTCTTCTTTAGTCCCAGTTCTGATGTGTTTCCTGATTTGAACCCAGCTTTGAACCTGTTTTGATTCTGGTTTTCTGGTTTTTTCCTTGTCTAGTTCTTCTTTAGTCCATTTTGGTTTGGCCCTGATCGTAGCCCTGGTTTGGTCCTGTTTGGTCTTGGTTTAGACCTGGATTCTGTCCCGTTTGGTCAGTCCTTGGATTCTCTCTTTTACACCCTTTTCCTCTGAACATGTGGACTTTTCCAGACTGAACCCTCTGACCTCGTGCTCTCGTTCTGTTGGTTTGAGATGTTCAGACGAGTCACGGTCAGATGTTGTAAATGCAGTTGCGTTTCCATGGAGACGGGACACATGTTTACCTCGTTCTCTCCGACCGCTGTCTGTGGTAAACTCTTTGGTTACAGGACGCATTTTTCATTCATGAGTTTGAGCTTTAGTCATTTTATTTCCTTTGACTCTTTCACCTGCCAAGTCTTATGTTTAAAGGTGCACTGCGGAACTTTTCTAGCCTTGTCACCTGTAACTGTGACCTCAGCTCAGGAGAACAATCTCACTTTGACTTCTTTTGCAGTCACTGTTGAGCTGTAACATTTCTCCAAAAGTTGAGTTAAATAATCCAGAATAATGCAGTGTTTATAGAACATTTTTAAACCCTCTCTGGAACATTTCAGACAAACAAGCCTGTGTCAGAATGTGCACCTGATATCGTGGTCAGAACTGTTTATCAAAGCCCTCAGGTCTCAGAGGCTCGGGGCCTGGTCAGGAGCCTGGCTTCAGTGGGTCTGCCCCAGGGCAGCTGTGGCTGTCATATGGATCCAATGATTGTACTTTTTCTCCTGCTGAACATTTGTCCTAAGCATGGAATAATCAAACGTTTCTCCATGATGCATCTGTGTGTCCAGCGCGGGTCAGCAGAGGTCGGTGTGGCCCACAATGCACCTGGAGAGTGTGAAAAACAACAGCAGCAGGTCTTTCACCCTCAGGAACGATAGACTTTAACTTTCAGTGAGGATTAAATAAGGATTAAACATCGAGGAGTGTGATCCACGGCTTTAACTCAGAGCTCAGAGCAGCACGAGCGGTCGAGTAACAGCGCTGACTTTAACACAGTTGTGGATCTGCTCCGGCCAAACGGCGCTCAGTCGCTTTGACCCGCGGAGGCTCTTAAAAAGCTGCTCAGTTCCACGTGAAACCCACAGACCACACGGCGTGATCTTTATGAGCTGTTAAAGGAGCAATAGTTTCCGATCTGCATCTTTTTCCACCAAACACACTTTTGCCAAGAACCGTTTATTAAACCTCTCCAGAGCCCAAACCTGAATCAGAATTACTTTGATTCATCCCCAGCGAGAATTACTCCATGACATTTTATCTGGTCCTAAACCTGACTCTAACCTTTACCAACAAAAACAAACATTTGTAAGAATAACCCGTGCAACGTGGTGTGGCCAAACTGATTTATGGCAAAAAGCTGAATAATCCACTCAGTTTGATAAACACTGCAGGCAAAATATATTTCTGTTCAATTTTTCTCAGTTTGCTCTCTAAACATATAAACTTTCATGTGGAAACGTGTCCAGTCTGCTCCTAAAGATGTTTTATTCTTCCATTGAATCCACTTCATTCATAGATTTCTCTGGGACATTGTAACTTCAAAGGCCGTTTTCTTAAAATGCATTTTTGTTCCTCGAGACATAAAGATCAGCCTTAAAGTAGATCCACACAAACTGTACAATCTGGACTCAACAAGATTTTGACAGAATGTACACAAGGCTTTGTAGATGTCTAATTCTCTTTGAAATTTGAATGTTGAATTTGAACGTGAAATTATGCAAATTTTCAGCCAGATCTAGTTTACTTAAATTTTTTGTTCAATCTAAATAAGAAATCCAAAATCCCCTCTGTACATTTTATATAACTAACCTGTGTACAAAATGAACCAAGAAATTCTGTCCATTTTTCAGATTTAAATGTCCCAAATATGTGGATTTTTGGCAGTTTTTTCACATAAAATGCCTTATTTCTACATGAAAACATGACACGATGAAAAACTTGTAATACATTTATTTCTTACATTTATGTGAGTAAACTACAGGAGAAGTTTACAATTGATATGTTTAAATGTAAGATTTTTCCTATTCACCTGCAGCGTATTGTCTTGGGTCCCTGTCTGGTCACTCTGTGGTCACTCTGTGGTCACTCCCGGGTCATTCTCAGGTCACACTCTGGTCACTCTGTGGTCTCTCTTGGGTCACCCTTGGGCCACTCTCCGGTCACTCCCGGGTCACACTCTGGTCACTCTGGGGTCACTCCCGGGTCACACTATGGTCACTCTGTGGTCACACTCGGTTCACACTCCGGTCGCTCTGGGGTCACTCTCCGGTCACACTCTGGTCACTCTGGGGTCACTCCCGGGTCACACTCTGGTCATTCTGTGGTCACACTCGGTTCACTCTCCGGTCGCTCTAGGGTCACTCTGGGTCGCTCTCTGGTCACTCTGGGGTCACTCCCGGGTCACACTCTGGTCACTCTGTGGTCACACTCGGTTCACTCTCCGGTCTCTCTGGGGTCACTCCCGAGTCACACTCTGGTCACTCTCTGGTCACTCTGGGGTCACTCCCGAGTCACACTCTGGTCACTCTCTGGTCACTCTGGGGTCACTCCCGGGTCACACTCTGGTCACTCTGTGGTCACACTCGGTTCACTCTCCGGTCGCTCTGGGGTCACTCCCGGGTCACACTCTGGTCACTCTGTGGTCACACTCGGTTCACTCTCCGGTCGCTCTGGGGTCACTCCCGAGTCACACTCTGGTCACTCTCTGGTCACTCTCCGGTCACTCTGGGGTCACTCCCGGGTCACACTCTGGTCACTCTGTGGTCACACTCGGTTCACTCTCCGGTCGCTCTGGGGTCACTCCCGGGTCACACTCTGGTCACTCTGTGGTCACACTCGGTTCACTCTCCGGACGCTCTGGGGTCACTCCCAGGTCACACTCTGGTCACTCTGTGGTCACACTCGGTTCACTCTCCGGTCGCTCTGGGGTCACTCCCAGGTCACACTCTGGTCACTCTGTGGTCACACTTGGGTCACACTCTGGTCACTCTGGGGTCACTCCCGGGTCACACTCTGGTCACTCTGTGGTCTCTCTTGGGTCACCCTCGGGCCACTCTCTGGTCACTCTCCGGTCACACTCTGGTCACTCTGGGGTCACTCCCGAGTCACACTCTGGTCACTCTGTGGTCTCTCTTGGGTCACCCTTGGGCCACTCTCTGGTCACTCTCCGGTCACACTCTGGTCACTCTGGGGTCACTCCCGGGTCACACTCTGGTCACTCTGTGGTCACACTCGGTTCACTCTCCGGTCGCTCTGGGGTCACTCTGGGTCGCTCTCGGGTCACTCCCGGGTCACTGCTGCTCTGACCTTCACACTGCACTCTGGAGTCTAAACCTGGGAGTATTTATGGAGGGAAAGAAAACAGTGACATCATCAGACTGTGTTTTGTGGCCACAGATTTAAACAGAAAAAACGTTGGTTTAGTCTAAACCAGGGCTCAACTGAAGGCCCAGGGGCCAAACCAGGCCCTCGAAGGAACATGATCTGGCCCTCAACAATTTTCAAAATACAAAACATAAACTATTTTATCTCTCGTTATCGTTCAGTCCTGGTTTATTCCTGGTTTAGTCTTGGTTTATCTCTGGTTTACAGATAATTTTAGTCCTGGTTTAGACCTGGTTTAGTCCTGGTTTAGTTGAAGACCTGTCTTAGTCCCAGTTTAGACCTGGTTTTGTCCTGGTTTAGGTTAAGACCTGGTTTAGGTTCAGACCCGGTTTAGACACGGTTTTTACCTGGTTTCTGGCCCCGACGACTAAACAGTCTGAATTATTTGTCCCTCGGTAAAATAAAGTTGAATAAACCTGGTCTAAACATAGAGCATTTTAAAGGTGCCCTGTAGGTTATTTCTATCCTGGAATGTCCAAAAGTTTAGTATCTTATGTATTTATCTTGCATTCATTGTGTTTTATTGCTCATTATTTAGTGTTTCTTTGCAAAATTACATTATTACCGGTTCAATAATTAACATAATGCTGCTTTTAATTGCTGCCGTTTTGTTAAATTGCATTGACTTCTCTCATTTGCACGTTTAGTTTTGCTCCACAAACTTTTTAATTCCAAATCGATGCTCTGCTCTGAACTTAAATAACTGTTTTAATCGTCCTGGATGTGTTCCTACGTGTTTCAGTCCAACCCGACACCCGGCTCGTAAAGCTGCCGTCGTTTTAAATCGTTTTTATCTCGTCTCTAATTATCGTTGCGAGGATTGGAATGAGCGCTAAAGCTAGCACTAAACCAGAGGAGCGCGAGGCTAATCCAAACTCCTGTCTCTCTAATGGAGTTAGCTTAAAGCGTTAATCGCAGCTAAACACTTCTCCAGGCGAACAATTATTATGATGTTCTCTGTCACTGCAAGCGTTTATGAGCAGCACAACTCTGTAAAACGGAACATATTTACAGAAACAACTTAGATATTACTTTAGACATTAAACCTGTCTATTTTCCATGTTTTTCATTCAAGATTTCATTGATTTAAAAAGATCTTGCTTTAGTCCTTTATTTTACTCTTTAATAAGATTGAGAAGGATTTAAATTCTCTTTAACAGCAAAGGTCAACGCCTAGTGCTGTTTTATAGTCTGTGTAGTTCAGTTAACGATTGTTAACGTCCTGGTTTGGTCCTGGTTTGGTCCTGGTTTGCTCCTTGTTTGGTACTTCTTTGGTCTTGGTTTCATCCTGGTTTAGTCTTGGTTTGATCCTGGTTTGGTCTTGGTCCTCGTCCTAGTTCGGTCCTTGTTTGGTCTTGGTTTGGTTCTTGTTTAGTCTTGGTTTAGTCTTGATTTGATCCTGGTTTGGTTCTTGTTTGGTCTTGGTCTTGGTTTGATCTTGGTCCTCGTCCTAGTTCCGTCCTTGTTTGGTCTTGGTTTGGTTCTTGTTTAGTCTTGGTTTAGTCTTGGTTTGATCCTGGTTTGGTTCTTGTTTGGTCTTGGTCTTGGTTTGGTCTTGGTCCTGGTTCGGTCCTTGTTTGGTCTTGGTTCAGTCTTGGTTTGATCCTGGTTTGGTTCTTGTTTGGTCTTGGTTTGGTCTTGGTTCTTTGTTTGGTCTTGGTCCTGGTTCGGTCCTTGTTTGGTCTTGGTTTGGGTCTTGTTTAGTCTTGGTTCAGTCTTGGTTTGATCCTGGTTTGGTTCTTGTTTGGTCTTGGTCCTGGTTTGGTCTTGGTCCTGGTTCGGTCCTTGTTTGGTCTTGGTTTGGGTCTTGTTTAGTCTTGGTTCAGTCTTGGTTTGATCCTGGTTTGGTTCTTGTTTGGTCTTGGTTCTTGTTTGGTCTTGGTCCTGGTTCGGTCCTTGTTTGGTCTTGGTTTGGGTCTTGTTTAGTCTTGGTTCAGTCTTGGTTTGATCCTGGTTTGGTTCTTGTTTGGTCTTGGTCCTGGTTTGGTCTTGGTCCTGGTTTGGTTCTTGTTTGGTCTTGGTCCTGGTTCAGTTCTGGTCTTTATTTGCACAGAACCAGCTCTTCGGTGGAAAAGGGGTTTAACTTGGCCTTGGTGGGGCTTGTCTCCATGGAGACATTGTGGAACATTCCAGGCAGAGCAATAATCTTTTCTTCTTTTCTCTCTTTCTCTTTTCCTCTTTCTCTCTTGCTCTTTTTTTATTTTTCTCACTTTCTCTTTTCCTGTTTTCCACTTCCTCTCCTTTATTCCTCTCTCTTGCTCTTTTCTTCTTTTTCTCTTTTCCTCTTACTCTTTTTCTTTTCCTCCCTCTCTCTTTCTCTTTCCCTTGTTCTCTTTTCCTCTTTATTTCTCTCACTCTTTCTCTTTCCCTCTTTCTTTCCCTCGTTCTCTTTCCCTCTTTCTCTCTTTTCCTCTTTATTTATTTCGCTCACTCTTTCTCTCTGTCTTTCTTTCCCTCTTTCTCTCCGTCTTTCTGTCGTGCTGACGCTGCAGTCGTCTCTGATGCGTGAATGTGTTTTTATATAATCAGTGTTAAACATATGGCTGAATGTCACACTCTGGTCCAAACGTGTCTGGACGTTTCCAAACGAGCTGAAGCGGCAGAAGCTCAGGCTCTGCACCAGGTCCATGTTCATTATCCTGCTCTGCCTGGAAGTTTCACCCGGAAACACTCAAACAGGAACCGTAAATACTCCTCAGATCACAGCAGGAGCAGCAAACGTTCTCTGGTCTGGACGAGGACAAGGATGAAAAAGGACAAACTAATGTGGCAAAGATACAAACGAAAGAAATTAGACTGAGTTGTTTTAAATTTCATTCTACTTTGTCGTCCAAATACAATGACGATGATCAGAATTCTCACCAAATCAGATCTAAATATTGTGTTGTCTGATTATTGAAGTGATCAGATTTTTTTGCTATGTTCACACGTGTGTTGTTTTTTTTTTGGTTTGGTCGTGGTTTCATCTTTTTGTCCCTGTTTGGTCCTTGTTTGGTCTTAGTTTGGTTCTGGTTTGGTCTAAGTTTGGTTCTGGTTTGGTCTTAGTTTGGTCCTTGTTTGGACTTTTTTGGACCTTGTTTAGTCCTGGATTTGGTCTTGGTTTGGTTCTAGTTTAGTCCTTATTTGGTCTTGGTTTGATCCTTGTTTGGTCTTTGTTCGGTCCTGGTTTAGTTCTGGTTTGGTCCTTGTTTGGTTTTGGTTTGGTCTTGGTTTGGTCCTTGTTCGGTCCTTGTTTGGTCTTGGTTTGGTTCTGGTTTGGTCCTTGTTTGGACCTTGTTTGGACCTTGTTTAGTTCTGGATCTGATCTTAGTTTGGTCCTTGTTTGGTCTTAGTTTGGTCCTTGTTTGGTCTTAGTTTGGTTCTGGTTTGGTCTTAGTTTGGTCCTTGTTTGGACTTTTTAGTTTGGTCTTGGTTTGGTCCTTGTTCGGTCCTTGTTCGGTCCTTGTTTGGTCTTGGTTTGGTTCTAGTTTGGTCCTTGTTTGGACCTTGTTTGGACCTTGTTTAGTTCTGGATCTGATCTTAGTTTGGTCCTTGTTTTTGGTCTTGGTTTAGTCCTTGTTTGGTTCTTGTTTGGTTCTAGTTTGGTCCTTGTTTGGTCTTGGTTTGGTTCTGGTTTGGACCTTGTTTAGTCCTGGATCTGGTCTTAGTTTGGTCCTTTTTTGGTCTTGGTTTGGTTCTGGTTTGGTCCTTGTTTGGTCTTGGTTTGATCCTTGTTTGGTCCTTGTTTGGTCTTGGTTTGGTTCTGGTTTGGTCCTTGTTTGGTCTTGTTTTGGTCTTAGTTTGGTCCTTGTTTGGTCTTGGTTTGATCCTTGTTTGGTCCTTGTTTGGTCTTGATTTGATATTGGTTTAGTCCAGATTTAGACAGATTTGTGAACAATAATGTCTTTACGACAAAATGGGTCTTTTATGTTCATAGAAAATGTGTTTTTGTCTTTGAGTTCAAGTCAGTTTTTTCCGCTCACGAAAAATGGAGCAAAAACAAAAGTGTTGCGTTTACATTTGTGTTGAGTGTAAGTTGTATTTAGGACGGTGACATTTTGTAGGAGGAGGTAGGAGTCGATGACAAAGAAGTTTCTGTCACGGCTCCCGTTCGGTTTGAGAAGTGCCAGGATGTGGGCCGCGCGAGTGAATATTAACCGTGACTTCTTTTATGTTAAACGCTTGAGTTCCCGGAGCGTAGGCTTCAGACACTTTCTCCAGAAACGCTCAGAAAAGGCTCATCATCTGTCAGTTATTGCTTAATCATTTTGGCTTCACACAAATGTTTAGTTTACAGTCGAATGCTTTCATTATTTTGTTCACTTATTGAGCTCGGGATCGTGACGTCGCACATGACAGAATTTTCCGTTAGCTCGACGTTAAATCAAAGGAGAATGTGATAAAGCGCATTTTTAGTCATGTTTTTTTAGCGTGTTTGTCACTGTTAATCACATTTTCGTTTGTTCGTTCGTGTTTTTGTCAGTCTTAGTCAATTTTTGTTACTTTTAGTCACGTTTTTGTCGCTTTTAGTCATATTTGTTGTGTTTTTTGTCACACTTGTTGCCTTTTTTCCGTTAGCCCGATGTTAAATCAAAGGAGAATGTGATAAAGCGCTGCATTTCCACTGATGCTAAATTATATGTTGAGCTGTTAGCGAAACAAAGCTATCAAAGCAGGTTAGCATCAGCTGTTTCCTGTTCATCGATGCACGGCACGCAATGTTTCCAGGTCGTAATGATCTAACATTGTCCAAAGACGATGTGTCACATTTTTAGTTGCGATTTTGTCATTTTTAGTCATGTTTTTTGAGCGTTTGTCACCGTTAATCACATTTTAGTCACGTTTTTGTCAGTCTTAGTCAATTTTGTTGTGTTTTTTTGTGACACTTGTTGCCTTTTTTCTGTTAGCCCGATGTTAAATCAATGGAGATTTTAAGATGCTAAATACTAAACTTAGCGTTAATTCAAAAGTATTCTAACACTATATACAGATAAATGTATTTACCAGAAGTGACCAGCAGTTTATCAGGTTCCTCCATGGATTTTTTGTTCACTTTTTACATTGTTTTGGTTAATGTTTCTAATGGCTAATGTTTGATGCTAAATTATATGTTGAGCTGTTAGCGAAACAAAGCTAGCAAAGCAGGTTAGCATCAGCTATGTCCTGTTCATCGACGCATGGCACTCGATGTTTCCAGGTCATAATCATCTAACATTGTCCAAAGCCAAAGTATTAAATTTTTAGTTGCGATTTTGTCACATTTTTGTCACTTTTAATCATGTTTTTTTGAGCGTGTTTGTCACATTTTTGTTTGTTTGTTAATTTTTGTCACTCTTGTTGCCTTTTTGTCACCGTTAGTCATTAGTTTTTTTCTGCTTTTAGTCACTTTTAGTCATGTTTTTGTCTCCTTTAGTCATATTTGTTGTGTTTTTTGTGTTACTTTTGTTGCCCTTTTGTTGCCTTTATTTTGTTTTAAATGTTTGGCTAATGTTTCTGATGGCTAATGTTTGGCTAATGTTTCTAATGTATGTAAGTTTAACGCACCAGCTGCAAACATGGCGGGTTTCCATGGTGACGTGTTTGACGTTCTATCCCGAGCTCTGTTGGTGAGCTCTTTCAGGGGCTGCGCTTGATTCTCACAGTTTTCAAACATGAAAAACGAAACTAGTTTGTTCACCTATTTTTTTGCATGTAATGAAGTTAAATCTGTGTCGCTCCAGCACAGTTATGTTATAAAAGCAGCTATTTGGGTGAAAATGAGCCCACAGCGTTTTCTCTGCATCTGTTTATAGAGCATTTTATTCTACGAGAAGCAGGAAATGCACCGTTAGCATGCTAATGTGTGTTAGCTTTAGCTCAGAGACTGGTGACAAGTGCTTCTAAACTCATGGAGGTGAATATTTAGGCTGCTGGGACTGCGTTAGGGAAGTCCCACAGTTTTGTTTTTTTTGTAGTTTTTCGTTGCTGAGAAGGAGGATTGGTGACAGGGGGCGCTCTGGGACAGTTATCCGTTTGCTAAATTCTCTTCAACATTATTTATTTAATCTGCTTTCTACCTGTGGCCCGTCGAGGAAACTGTTGTTGTGATTTTGTAAAATAAATTGATCTGATTTGTGAGCGACAAATGTGACTTTAACGTCAACTAGTTCTGTTTTTCACGTTTTAAAACAGTAACTAGGGCTAAGTCTTAAATAATTGTACGATATGTTTACACTGTTTCTGAACAAGGACTAAACCAAAGAAGAACAAAAATGTGGATGAAAAATGACTAAATTCAGCAAATGGGCTGCAGATGTTTGAGAATAAAATGCCATTTACTCACTGTGAAGTTTAAGCCGTTACTGACACATTTTTAATAAACAAATAGGTTTCAATAAGAAGGGATTACCCTCAAATACGTTTATTAATAAAATAAATATGTGGTGCAGAATGGAAAGTGAGCACAGGACGAGCAGAAGCTGAACTCTGGAGTCTGTGCTGCAGACGGAGCTGTTTACAGTGACTCATGAACCAGGATCACTTTAGTTTAACTTCAGAGTCAAAACCAACAGCGACACCTGCCACATGCACCTGACAGGAGCAGAGACGGGAGCAGATGGGGACGGGAGTAGGCGCAAAGGAAGGAGCAGAGACAGAGACGGGAGCAGGGACAGGAGCAAAGGAAGGAGCAGAGACAGAGACGGGAGCAGGGACAGGAGCAAAGGAAGGAGCAGAGACAGAGATGGGAGCAGGGACAGGAGCAAAGGAAGGAGCAGAGACAGAGACGGGAGCAGGGACAGGAGCAAAGGAAGGAGCAGAGACAGAGACGGGAGCAGGGACAGGAGCAAAGGAAGGAGCAGAGACAGAGACGGGAGCAGGGACAGGAGCAAAGGAAGGAGCAGAGACAGAGACAGGAGCAGGAGCAAAGGAAGGAGCAGAGACAGAGACGGGGGCAGGAGCAGGAGCAAAGGAAGGAGCAGAGACAGAGACAGGAGCAGGAGCAAAGGAAGGAGCAGAGACAGAGACGAGAGCAGGAGCAAAGGAAGGAGCAGAGACAGAGACGGGAGCAAAGGAAGGAGCAGAGACAGAGACGGGAGCAGGAGCAAAGGAAGGAGCAGAGACAGAGACGGGAGCAGGGACAGGAGCAAAGGAAGGAGCAGAGACAGAGACGGGAGCAGAGATGGGAGCAGGAGCAAAGGAAGGAGCAGAGACAGAGACGGGGGCAGGGACAGGAGCAGGAGCAAAGGAAGGAGCAGAGACAGAGACAGGAGCAGGAGCAAAGGAAGGAGCAGAGACAGAGACGAGGGGCAGGAGCAGGAGCAAAGGAAGGAGCAGAGACAGAGACGGGAGCAGGGACAGGAGCAAAGGAAGGAGCAGAGACAGAGACGGGAGCAGGAGCAAAGGAAGGAGCAGAGACAGAGACGGGAGCAGGAGCATAGGAAGGAGCAGAGACAGAGGACGGAGCAAAGGAAGGAGCAGAGACAGAGGACGGAGCAGGAGCAAAGGAAGGAGCAGAGACAGAGACGGGAGCAGGGACAGGAGCAAAGGAAGGAGCAGAGACAGAGACGGGAGCAGAGATGGGAGCAGGAGCAAAGGAAGGAGCAGAGACAGAGACGGGAGCAGGGACGGGAGCAAAGGAAGGAGCAGAGACAGAGACGGGAGCAGGGACAGGAGCAAAGGAAGGAGCAGAGACAGAGACGGGAGCAGGGACAGGAGCAAAGGAAGGAGCAGAGACAGAGACGGGAGCAGGGACAGGAGCAAAGGAAGGAGCAGAGACAGAGACGGGAGCAGGGACAGGAGCAAAGGAAGGAGCAGAGACAGAGACGGGAGCAGGAGCAAAGGAAGGAGCAGAGACAGAGACGGGAGCAGGGACAGGAGCAGGAGCAAAGGAAGGAGCAGAGACAGAGACGGGAGCAGGGACAGGAGCAAAGGAAGGAGCAGAGACAGAGACGGGAGCAGGAGCAAAGGAAGGAGCAGAGACAGAGACGGGAGCAAAGGAAGGAGCAGAGACAGAGACGGGAGCAAAGGAAGGAGCAGAGACAGAGACGGGAGCAGGAGCAAAGGAAGGAGCAGAGACAGAGACGGGAGCAGGGACAGGAGCAAAGGAAGGAGCAGAGACAGAGACGGAGCAGAGATGGGAGCAGGAGCAAAGGAAGGAGCAGAGACAGAGACGGAGCAGGGACGGAGCAAAGGAAGGAGCAGAGACTGAGACTGGAGCAGGGACAGGAGCAAAGGAAGGAGCAGAGACAGAGACGGGAGCAGGAGCAAAGGAAGGAGCAGAGACAGAGACGGGAGCAGGGACTGGAGCAAAGGAAGGAGCAGAGACAGAGACGGGAGCAGGGACAGGAGCAAAGGAAGGAGCAGAGACAGAGACGGGAGCAGGAGCAAAGGAAGGAGCAGAGACAGAGACGGGAGCAGGGACAGGAGCAAAGGAAGGAGCAGAGACAGAGACGGGAGCAGGAGCAAAGGAAGGAGCAGAGACAGAGACGGGAGCAGGAGCAAAGGAAGGAGCAGAGACAGAGACGGGAGCAAAGGAAGGAGCAGAGACAGAGACGGGAGCAGGAGCAAAGGAAGGAGCAGAGACAGAGACTGGAGCAGGGACAGGCGCAAACAACGGAGCAGAGACAGAGACGGGAGCAGAGATGGGAGCAGGAGCAAAGGAAGGAGCAGAGACAGAGACGGGAGCAGGGACGGGAGCAGGAGCAAAGGAAGGAGCAGAGACAGAGACGGGAGCAGGAGCAAAGGAAGGAGCAGAGACAGAGACGGGAGCAGGGACTGGAGCAGGAGCAAAGGAAGGAGCAGAGACAGAGACGGGAGCAGGGACAGGAGCAAAGGAAGGAGCAGAGACAGAGACAGGAGCAGGAGCAAAGGAAGGAGCAGAGACAGAGACGGGAGCAGGAGCAAAGGAAGGAGCAGAGACAGAGACGGGAGCAGGGACAGGAGCAGGAGCAAAGGAAGGAGCAGAGACAGAGACGGGAGCAGGAGCAAAGGAAGGAGCAGAGACAGAGACGGGAGCAGGGACAGGAGCAGGAGCAAAGGAAGGAGCAGAGACAGAGACGGGAGCAGGGACAGGAGCAGGAGCAAAGGAAGGAGCAGAGACAGAGACGGGAGCAGGAGCAAAGGAAGGAGCAGAGACAGAGACGGGAGCAGGGACTGGAGCAAAGGAAGGAGCAGAGACAGAGACGGGAGCAGGGACAGGAGCAAAGGAAGGAGCAGAGACAGAGACGGGAGCAGGGACAGGGAGCAGGAGCGGGGACAGATACGGGAGCCGGGACAGGAGCAAGGACAGGGAGCAGGAGCGGGGGCAGAGATGGGGGCAAAGGAAGGAGCAGGGACAGGAGCAGGGATGGGGGCAGAGACAGGAGCAGAGGCAGGGGGAAGGAGCAGGAGCAGAGATAAAAATGGGGTTTTATGCTCTGAAATGATCTGTTTGATTTGCACTTCCTGGATTGAATCCCCTGAGAGTCTTTCAGAGAGTCACCAGAAAAGAACCTTCTGTATTTATGAACCTTTGACGTTTAAATTCATGTTATTTCCAGCAGCAGCTCGCGCTCTGCAGCTCAGAGGGACGAGCTGCTCCTCCGCAGGAGCAGGCAGGGTTTAGAGGCAGGAGAAGACAGGGGTCTAGAGGCAGGAGCAGGCAGGAGCAGGGGTTTAAAGGGACAGGTGCAGACAGGTGCATAGAGTCAAAGAAGCAGGAGCAGACAGGTGCTTAGAGTTAAAGAGACGGGAGCAGGGGTTTAGAAACAGGGGCAGACACAGAAGAAGCCGATTTTTTTTTTTTTTTTTGTAAAAACAGCAAAAAACAATATTATCAAAGATATTAAAGGAGCAGCATCCTTTTTTTTGTAAAGTAAAGTTGAGTTAAAAAAAAATCCAGCACAGATTTGTTTTAAAAGCAGCTCTTGGGTGAAAATGAGACCGCTGTTTGTGTTTAATCAGAGAGTTTTTGATCCTCTGAGAACCAGGAAGTGCACTGTTAGCATGCTAGTTGTATTTAGCATTATCATAACAGCAAAAAACTCTGCTTTGAAAGCGCTGATAAACTCACCTCTGAATAACTAGAATGAAGGAACACTCCTCAAAGCTGAACTAAACCAGGTCTAACCAAGGACTAAACCAGGACTAAACCAAGTCTAAACCAGGTCTAATCTTGATCTAAACTACAGTGTTGTAAACAGTTGCCTTCTTTAATCCCTGAGGTGTGAAATGTTCCTGAAGAGAATAAAAATAGGCGCAGAAGCCGCTCTTCTCGTCCCACACATGAATCTGTCGGAGCGTCTCGCCTCCAGGACAGAAATGTATTTACAAACCAAAAAACACTCAGAACAGCAGAATTAATTTAACCAATCCTACTGAAATGTTCTGTTTTAGTCTGTATTTTTTAGACTTCGGGTCACCTCCGAGTTTTTTACACTAAAGACAGATAAAGAACAGACAAAAATGCAACTTAAAGCAACAAAAATGTGACAAAATGAATCAAAAACACGTCTAAAAGTTTAAAGTCTAAGATAAAACTGCGACAAATCACAACAAAACCCCGACTGACGGCAACAGAAAGAGACGCGACAAAATGTGACAAAAACAGAGTAAAAGTGACAAAAAGCAAATAAAAGACAGAATGAGACACTTCATCTTCGTCACTCCAAACTCTGGCTTGATTTTGTGATAAAGTGCGTTTTTTCTCTGATGCTAAATTATACGTTGAGCCGTTAGCAAAACAAAGCTAGAAAAGCATGTTAGCATCAGCTGTTTCCTGTTCATCGACGCACGGCGCTCGATGTTTCCAGGTCATAATCATCTAACATTATCAGAATCAGAATCAGAAGCGGTTTATTGCCATTGTCAGTGAAATTCACAAACATAGGAATTTGCTTCGGCGAAGGTGCAAACATAAAGCAATGAGTAAAATATAAAAAATATATAAAAAGGCATGCATAAAAATTAAGAATAAAATAGACTAAGATAGACTATATACAGAATGTACAGTTGGCAGACAGTGCCATGTGCAAATGTGGTAGTGCAAATAGATTGTCCTTATATAATATATAGTTAAAGTGACGGGTGTTACAAAGTGTTCATGAGTCCAACGGCAGAGGGAAAGAAACTGTTCTTGTGGCGGGAGGTTCTGGTCCGATGGACCGTAGCCTCCTGCCCGAGGTGTGGCTCAAATAGTCCATGTCCAGGGTGAGAAGGGTCAGCTGTGATCCGACCTGCTCGTCCCCGAGTCCTGGAGACGTACAGGTCCTGCACAGATGGAAGGCTGCAGCCGATCACCTTCTCAGCAGAGCGCACAATGCGCTGTAGTCTCTGTTTGTCCCTGGCTGTGGCTCCAGCGTACCACGGTGATGGAGGAGGTGAGGATGGACTCGATGATGGCCGTAGAACTGCACCATCATCTGCGCTGGCAGCTTGGCTTTCCTCAGCTGCCGCAGGAAGTACATCCTCTGCTGGGCCTTCTTGATGATGGAGCTGATGGTCGGCTCCCACTTGAGGTCCTGAGTGATGGTGGTGCCAAGGAAGCGGAAAGAGTCTACGGTGGTGATGGGAGAGTCTGTCAGGGCGAGGGGGGGCAGGGGGGCTGAGACTTTCCTGAAGTCCACGATCATCTCCACTGTCTTCTGGGTGTTGAGCTCCAGGTTGTTATCGCTGCACCAGGACACCAGCCGGTCCACCTCCCTCCTGTAGACAGACTCATCGCCGTCCGAGATGAGTCCGATGAGGGTGGTGTCGTCTGCAAACTTGATCAGTTTTACAGAGTCGTGGCTGGAGTTGCAGCAGTTGGTGTACAGGGAGAAGAGCAGAGGAGAAAGTACACAGCCCTGTGGAGTTCCTGTGTTGATAGTCCGAGTCTCTGAGACATTCTTCCCCAGCCGCACGCACTGCCTCCGGTCCGTCAGGAAGTCAGTGATCCACCTGCAGATGGAGTCAGGCACGTTGAGCTGAGAGAGCTTGTCCTGGAGCAGAGCAGGGATGATGGTGTTGAATGCAGAGCTGAAGTCTACAAACAGGACCCTGGCGTAGGTTCCCAGGGAGTCCAGATGCTGCAGGATGAAGTGGAGGGCCAGGTTGATGGCGTCGTCAACAGATCTGTTGGCTCTGTAGGCGAACTGCAGTGGGTCCAGGGCGGAGGAGGTGAAGGACTTGAGATGGGGCAGGACCAGGCGCTCAAAGGACTTCATGGACGACAGGCGTCAGTGCCACAGGCCTGAAGTCATTAAGTCCAGTGATCCGGGGCTTCTTGGGGACAGGGACGATGATGGACGACTTGAAGCAGGCTGGGACATGGCATGACTCCAGGGAGGTGTTGAAAATGTCTGTGAAGACAGGAGTCAGCTCATCTGCACAGTGTCTCAGGGTGGCGGGGGAGACACCGTCTGGTCCAGCAGCTTTCCGGGGTTGGACTTCGAAACTGTTTCCTTACATTGGCACGGTTTAGTGAAAGGCCAGTGGGGGAGGTGGGTGGACCCGGGGTGTGAGAGATGTCCATTGTAGTGAGATGGGTGGGGGAGGGGGTTGAGGTTTCGAACCGAGAATAGAAGGAGGCAAGCTGTTCAGCCAGTTTCTGGTCGTCAGCAGCATGGGGGGCTTTGGGCTTGTAGTTGGTGATCTGCCTAAGTCCCCGCCAGACCGAAGCATTGTTTGCAGAGAAAGACTGCTTTAGGCGCGTGTTGTACAGAGATCTAGCTCTTGACACCTCCTTGCTAAATCTGTACTTAGCACCTTTGTAGCTCTCTCTGTCCCCGGCTCTGAAAGCTGCCTCCTTCTGCTGCCTGAGCTGCCTCAGTTTGGGTGTGAACCAGGGCTTGTCATTGTTATAAATCACCCTGGTGCGTGTGGGAATGATACTGTCCTCACAGAATTGGATGTATGACGTCACAGTGTCCGTGTACTCATCCAAACCATCCGTGGCAGTTTTGAACACATCCCAGTCTGTAATGTCCAAACACGCGCGTAGCTCCTCCACTGCCTCGCTGGTCCACTTCTTAGAAGTCCTCACTACAGGTTTGGAGAGCTTCAGCCTCTGTCTGTACGTGGGGATCAGGTGGATCATGGCGTGATCTGAGAGCCCTAGGGCAGCACGAGGAACCGCGCGGAAGGACCCACTCACTGTAGTGTAACAGTGATCAAGCGTGTTCTGCTCTCTGGTCGGGCATTTAATAAACTGTCTGTATTTTGGTAGTTCCTGGCTGAGATTCCCCTTGTTAAAATCCCCGAGGATGATCAACAAGGAGTCCGGAAAGTCCTGCTCCGTATTCAAAACCCTCTCCGCTAACATGCGCTGTGCCTCGTGTACGTTCGCGCACGGCGGGATGTAAACAGCGGCGAGAATGAATGAAGCAAACTCACGTGGAGAGTAGAAAGGTTTACAGTTAATGAAGAGATATTCCAGATCAGGAGAGCAGAGTTTGGAGATCACAGTCACATCGGAGCACCAAGCGTTGTTGATGAAGAAACAGACTCCACCGCCTTTTGTTTTTCCCCCGGAGAGATCCCTTTGTCTGTCGGCGCGGAGGAGCTGGAATCCCTCCAAATGGAGCGCGCAGTCCGGGATCGACTCGCTGAGCCACGTCTCCGTGAAACACAAAACAGAAGACGAAGAGAAGTCTCTGTTCCTCTTCATCAGCAGCGCCAGTTCGTCCATCTTGTTGCTGAGTGAGCGGACGTTGGAGAGGAAAATCCCAGGTAGGCGTCACGCCGCCGCGCGTTCAGCGCGCACGAGAGCCCCCGCGCGCTATCCTCTTCTGCGGCGTCTCACTCTTTTGGCCAAAACTAGCGCAAAGTCTGCAGCAGACGCTAAAAAAACTGGAAATAGGTCCGTGGGGGCAGAAGTTTTGATGTTTAAGAGCTCTTCACGGGTGTAAGAGCACGCGGACACACGATTAACGCACAAAAACAGACAACATAAAGCGCACCAAAACGCCAGGGCATCCGTCAGCGGCGCCATGTAAAGCCAAAGCATTACATTGTTAGTTGGGATTTGTGTGTTTGTGTGTTTGTCACATTTTTGTTGTGTTTTTGTAAATCTTAGTAAATTTTTGTCGCTTTTGTTGCCTTTTTGTAACAGTCACTTTTTTTGCTTTTAGTCATGTTTTTGTCATTTTTATTCATGTTTTTGTCGCTTTTAGTCATGTTTTTGTAACTTTTAGTCATATTTGTTGTGTTTTTTTGTCTCACTTTTGTTGCCTTTTTGTCACCGTTAGTCACATTTTTATTGCTATTAGTCATGTTTTAGTCACATTTATTCATGTTTTTGTCGCTTTTAGTCACGTTTTGTTGCAGTTTAGTCGTTCGTTCGTTTTTGTCGTATACAAAGACAATGCATTGCATTTTTAGTTGTCACATTTTTGTCATTTTTAGTCATGTTTTTTTGAGTGTTTTTGTCACTGTTGTTTTTTCAGTCTTGTCGCTATTAGTCATGTTTTTGTCACTTTTAATCATATTTGTTGTGTTTTTTTGTCACTTTAGTTGCCTTTATGTCAGTTAGTCACATTTTTATTGCTTTTAGTCATGTTTTTGTCACTTTGATTCATGTTTTTGCCACTTTTAGTCAAGTTTTGTTGCAGTTTAGTTGTTCTTAGTCGCATTTTTGTCATACGTTAGCATCAGCTGTTTCCTGTTTATCGACGCACGGCGCTCACTTTGTCAATTACATAAAGAGGTTCAAACGCGACGTAGTCTTTACAGAGGAGGAAATAAATGTAGAAAAAGATGAGGACAAACAGGAAGTAGTTTCCTGTTTACTCTGACTTGGAATTACTTAATATCTTTTTGTGAATTTCTAACATTGGCCTCAGAATTAAAACATATCAATTTAGATTTGATTTAATATTCATAATACAGGTCTCATTTGACTAAAACACAGTCACATATAATTAGAATCAGAATCAGAAAACTGTTTATTGCCATTGTCGGTGAAATTCACAAACATAGGAATTTGCTTCGGCGTAGGTGCAACATAAAGCAATGGATAAAATATAATAAATATAAAAATGCATGCATAAAATAAAATTAGAATAAAATAGACTAAGATAGACTGAGACTATATACAGAATGTACAGTTGGCAGATAGTGCAATGTGCAAATGAGTAGTGCACATAGATTGTTCTTATATAATATATTGTTAAAGTGACAGGTGTTATAAAGTGTTCATGAGTCCAACGGCAGAGGGAAAGAAACTGTTCTTGTGGCGGGAGGTTCTGGTCCGGATGGCCCGTAGCCATCCGTAGTAAGAAATAATTATCTTAAGATTTTGCCATATTTATTTATTTTCACTTGTCGCAGTTTGTTTGACTTTACTTCCTGGTTGTAAATCATGACATCACACAAGGAAATTCTGTAACTGTTACCATAGCAACCATGTTTTAAACTGGGTCATTGCTCCTTTAATGCCACAAAGATTATTATTTGACAAATAGAAATAGATCAGGACACATTTATTTTGTCGAATTTGTGTTTAAAGGGTCAGGGTCTCCCTGGTGTGATGTCACCATGTTTATCTGTAATTTTCAACACATTTTTCATCTTCTCTTCAAAAAGTGACACGTGATTTGTTTTGAACTGTCATTTCTATTCACAACAGAGTTTTGGGAGAGTTTTGTCCTTTTGAAATATGAAAGAATATGTAACGAGAAAGACTTTAACGACATCTGCAGAACGGAACCAGGACTAAACCAGGACTGAACCAGGACGGAACCAGGACTGAACCAGGTCTGAACCAGGACGGAACCAGGACTGAACCAGGACGGAACCAGGACGGAACCAGGACGGAACCGGGACTGAAACCAGGTTTAAACAGGACTAAACCAGAACAGTACCAGAACTAAACCAGGACTGAACCAGGACTAAACCAGGTTTAAACAGGACTAAACCAGAACAGAACCAGGACTGAACCAGGACTGGACTAGGAACAAACCAGGCTAAAAAGAGATAAAATAATTTTTGAAGACGGCTGAGGGCCGGATCATGTCCCCTGGAGGGCCTGGTTTGGCCTTTGGGCCTGCAGTTGAACAGCCTGATCCTAAAGGCAGATGTCATGTCAAAATGTGAACTAAACCTGGACCAGACCAGAACTAAACCTGGACTACGTTTGATAAAAATGACCAAACCAAGACAAATGTGAACTTGAAACTTTGAGTCTGATAAAGTGTCATTTATTGGAAAAAACGACAGCCTGAACATCGTGAGCTTCTGAGTTGATTTGAACAGATAGAACATTTCTGAAGTCTTTTTTTTTTTACATCTGTGGAGCAGTTTTTGGATCTAATTTGTCTCTCTGGGAGTTTTGGAGCTTCATATAATCTGCATAAAGCTGCTCTTGTGTTTATGACGGGGATAAACTCAAAAGCTCAGACACGGACGGAATTAGACTTTTGACGTCGATGAACTCAGAAGGGATTTGTAACTTCTGAAATGTTCTTAAACACCTGAGTTATGTGTGAAAAGTCATGTCTAACGTTTGCAGCTTTGACTTTACTTTGAGACGATTGTGAGCCTGTGATTTATGATTTATAAAGAGTGAGTCGAGTCGAAAGGAGGATAAACAAAAGAAGAAGAAGAGGAGGAAAAACAGAGTAGAAGGAGGGAAAGAACACAATTAGGATGGATAAGAAAGTAGGAGGAAAAACGAGAGAAAAAGTATAAGGAGGGAAAGGAGACAAAATAAGAGGAGGAAAAACAGAGTGAGGGGAGGAAAAAAGATTAAGGAGGGGGAAAAGAATGAGTAAAAGGAGGAACAAGAACAAGTAGAAGGAGGAAAAAGAACGAGGAAGGAGGAAAAAGAACGAGGAAAAGGAGGAAAAAGACCAAGAAAAGGAAAAGGAGGAAAAAGAACGAGGAAAAGGAGGAATAAGAACGAGGAAAAGGAGGAATAAGAACGAGGAAAAGGAGGAAAAAGACCAAAAAAAAGAAAAGGAAAAGGAGGAAAAAGAACGAGGAAAAGGAGGAATAAGAAAAAGAACAAGTAGAAGGAGGAAAAAACAGAAGGAAAAATAAAGCAGGAGGGGAGAAAGAGGGAAAAGAACAAATAGAAGAAGGATAAAAGGAGGTAAAATGAGGAAGGAAGAAAAACAAAGAGTAAAAGGAGGGAAAGGACACCGAATAAGGATGGAAAAGAAAGTAAAAGGAGGAAAAAACAAGATGAGAAAGAGAAGAGGAAGAGAAAGTAGGAGGAAAAAAGCAGTAGAAGAGAAGTAGAAGGAAACCAAAGGATAAAAGGAAGAAAACGAGAGGGAAAAAGAGTAGAGGGAAGGAAAAGAAGGAGGAAAAACAAAGTAGTAGACAGAGGAATATAAAGATCATGAGCTTTTAGCACTTTATTCAGAGCATAATGTATTTTAACAACGTATAATATCATCAGATGAAACCTAATCTGCTGCTTCACCTGTTTCCCTCTGAGTCTGATCTCAGGACGTTCTCGGCTCATCCTCCTCTTTTCTTTCTTCTTCTCTTCTGTGTCTTCTCTTTTTCATCTCTCACTTGAAAGTCAGTTTCTCTCTGTGTTTAAAAATGGAGTGAGTGGTGGAGCTGACCGCACAAACAGAGTCTGAAGTGTCTGAGACGTTTGAAGAGGAAACGCTGGGATAATGAGCCCCACAGACGGATACAAAAAACAAACGACTGTGTTCAAGTCCTCCATAATGTGCCTTGTGTGAGCGACAAGAGAAAGTAACGTGAAAGCTCCAGAGCGTGGCTTTAAAGATTTATTGGCAAAGCACCAATTAAGCAACTATTTGTCACCTTTTTGTTACTTTTGGAATTGTTTCGTCACTTTTAGTTGCGTTTTTTGCTTCTATTCGTGTTTTTTGTTGCTTTCGGTCACATTTTTGTTGCCTTAAGTCATGTTTTCGTTGCTTTTGGTCACATTTTTGTTGCCTTAAGTCATGTTTTCGTTGCTTTTGGTTACATTTTTGTTGCTTCTAGTTGCGTTTTTGTCGCTTTTAGTTGCATTATTGTCGCGTTTTTGTCACTTTTTTTGCTTCCAGTAGCATCTTTTAGTTGCGTTTTTTTGCTTCCAGTCACATTTTTGTTGCATTTGGTTGCGTTTTTGTTGCTTTCAGTCGTTTTTTTGTTGCTTTCAGTCGTGTTTTTGTTGCTTCTAGTCGTGTTTTTTTGACGTTTGTGAAGAGTCCGAGACAGAAGGACGCACTGGGATAATGAGCCCCACAGACGGATACAGGACGAAGACAAAAAACAAACGATTGTGTTCAAGTCCTCGATGTGCCTTATGTGAGCGACAAGAGAAAGTAACGTGAAAGCTCCAGAGCGTGGCTTTAAAGATTTATTGGCAAAGCACAAATTAAGCAAGTTGTTAATTTTGGAATTGTTTCGTCACTTTTAGTTGCGTTTTTTGCTTCTATTCGTGTTTTTTGTTGCTTTCGGTCACATTTTTGTTGCCTTTAGTCATGTTTTCGTTGCTTTTGGTTACATTTTTGTTGCCTTTAGTCATGTTTTCGTTGCTTTTGGTTACATTTTTGTTGCCTTTAGTCATGTTTCGTTGTTTTTCACATTTTTGTTGCCTTTTGTCTTTTGGTCACGTTTTTGTTGCCTTTAGTCATGTTTTCGTTGCTTTTGGTCACATTTTTGTTGTTTCTAGTCGCGTTTTTGGTTGCTTTTAGTGATGTTTTTGTTGCCTTTGGTCACATTTTTGTTGCTTTTAGTTGCATTTTTGTTGCTTCTAGTTGCGTTTTTGTTGCTTTTAATTGCAGTGTTGTCGCGTTTTTGTCACTTTAGTATTGGTTTTGTCACTTTATTGCGTTTTTGGTCACGCTTTTTTTTTTTCTAGTTGCATCTTTTTGATGCGTTTGGTCACGCTTTTGTTGCTTTTGGTCATGTTTTTGTCATTCTTTTTGCTTCTAGTCGTGTTTTTGTTGCTTTTAGTTGCGTTTTTTTGATTCCAGTCACGTTTTTGTTGCTTTTGGTCGCACTTTTGTTGCTTCTAGTCGCGTTTTTGTTGCTTTTGGTCAATTTTTTTTTTTTGCTTTTAGTCATGTTTTTATTGCTTTCGGTCACGTTTTGGTTGCTTTTAGTTACGTTTTTGTTGCTTCTAGATGCATTTATGTTGCTTCTGGTCACATTTTTATAACTGTTAGTAGTATTATGTCACTTTTAATAGCGTTTTTGTCACTTTTAGCCTCCTTTTGTCGCTTCTTATTGCGTTTTTATCCCTTCAATTGTTTTGTTGCTTTTAGTTGCATTATTGTTTCTTTCGGCAGTGTTTTTGTCACTTTCGTATTGGTTTTGTCACTTAATTGCGTTTTTGGTCACGCTTTTGTCGCTTTTAGCCGCGGTTTTGTCATTTTTAGTTGCATTTTTGTCACATTTAATAGTGTTTTTTTGCTTTGTCGCTTGTTTCGGAATATGTTTTAACTAATCCAAACTAGAGGGTTTGCCGTTTTTATGCAGCATTAAAACAAAAATATTTTGTTGTTTGACGGAAATGATTGGACTTAAAAAATTGCAGCCTTTGAGATTCACTAATTGTGTCCATTAAAATTGTGAAGTCGATTCAATTTCTCTCTCTCTCTCTCTCTCTCTGTCTTTCTTTCTTTCTTTTTTCTTTCTTTCTTTCTTTCTTTCTCCCTCTCTTCCTTTAACTCTCTCTCTCTCTCTGACTCGGTCTCTCTCTCTCCCTCTCTGTCTCTTTGTCTCTCCTTATCTCTTTCTCTCTCTCTATCTCTCTGTCTCTCTCTCTCCCTCTCTTCCTTTCTCTCTTTTTCTCTCTCCCTCTCTGTATCTCTTTCTCTCTGCCCCCCTCTCTCTCTCGCTCTCTCTCTGTGTGTGTCTCCCCCCTCTCTCTCTCTGTCCCCATCTCTCTGTCTCTCTCTCTCCCTCTCTTCCTTTCTCTCTTTTTCTCTCTCCCTCTGTCTCTCCCTCTCTGGATATCTTTCTCTCTGCCCCTCTCTCTCTCTCTCTCTGTGTGTCTCCCCCCTCTCTCTCTCTGTCCCCCTCTCTCCCTCTCTCTCTCTGTCTGTCTCTCTTCTTTCTGTCTTCTCTCTCTCTCTCTCTGATTGGAGAGTCTTGTTGGCTGCTGCTGCTGCTGTTGACATTGTGCCAGATGCCCTCCCTCTCTGTCTATTGTAGATCAGCCAAACCCATTATTCACCAAACTGTCCTTCAGCCATTCTCTCTCTCTCTCTCCTTCCATCCTTCCACCTCTGTTCCTCTCTCTCCCCTCTCTTTTCTCTCACCCCTCTTTCTGTTTTGTCCTTTTCTTCTCTTTCACAAACATAAATATAACATAACATAACATAACATAACATGAGCGAGGGTGAATAAAATGTCAGAAATGGTTTGGAGTAAATGACAAAGCAACTCCAGGTTTTAACTCTCCAAAGGTCTCCATTGTGTGTGTATTTGTACCTCACTTACTATATTTTAAATTAAGAGTTGAGTTATTCTTTATACCTGGAAAAGAAAAGAAAAATATATACAAATGAGGAAAAAATATTGCGATAATATAGTTAGTGCAGCACATTACACCTGCACTGTATATCACACTAGTTTCCCATATGGTGCAGCCCTACTCTAAGCCCAAGACAACATTCTGGACAGGAAATTTCACGTGTTCAGACGATGTAAAAATGAATCTTTTCAGAACTTACTGTACACCTTTGTTTACAACTAAAAGACTAGAACACAGAAGCTTAAAGTGGAGCATAAAGACGCACTCAGAGCTGCTGGAAAAGCCCAGGTCCAGCAGAGTCTGTCCTGTCCGGCTCCAGCCAACACTGTTCAGGCTCTTATGAAAACTTTGATGTATTTACTTTATTCCGGAAGTTGCTGTGGGCGCTGCCATCTTGTTTCCGTTGTAGTTTACATGGGGCAGAGCATAGAACTAGAATTAAAACTGGAAGATGAACCCAAAAAGGGGCACCACGTGACGACAATCTCCCATGATGCTTTGAGCGACGGGAGTGATCACGCAGCTTAAAGTTTTTGTGTAAAGCTTTCTTTCTTTCTTTCTCTCTCTTTCTTTCTTCCTCTCTTTCTTTCTTTCTTTCTTTTTCTCTCTCTCTTAATTCTCCTCCATCTCCTCTTGTGTGCTCTCCTCCTCTTTCTTCTCCCCTCATCCTTCTTCTTTGTTTTCTTTTCTCTTTTTCCTCTCTCATTTCGCTCTCTCTGCTTTTCTCTCACTTCCCTTCCCCCTTCTCTCATTCTTTCTCATCCTCCTCTCTCTCTCCCTGTCTCTCTCTTTTTAGCCCTAATTCTCCTCCATCTCCTCTGTTCTGTTTTCTCTCTCTCTTTCTTCTTTTAATTCTCCTTCTCTCCCTCTCTCTCTTTCCTCTCCCTCTCTTTAAACTCTTACACATTCTCCATCTCCTCTCTTTTCTCTTTCTCCATCTTTCTTTCTCTTTATGGTCTTTTTTCCCTCTCATCTCTCTCTCCTCTTTTATTCTCACACATTCTCCTTCATCCCTCTCCCCCGTCCTTCCTCTGCCCCTCTGCCTCCCCCGCTGTTCTCTCCTCCTCCCTTTCTCTCTCGCTCTCTCTCTTAAAACAAAAGCGTGATGGATACTGTGTGCGATCTCGTCCTTGGAGCAGCTTTCCAGGAAGAAACAAAGACAAATGCGCTGCTTTTTCTCATCAGAGTTTGGAGGGAGCTTCACGGAGCTCGACTTCAGAGTTAAAACTGAAGAAACGGTTTCAGTAAAACTAAAAAACGAAGAGCAACAGAGACGGAGAGGCTGATGGTTCTGCTGATGTTAAAAGCACACACGCACTGGAAGAAATGACCTCCCTTTTTTTTGTTTTGATTAAGTTATTTGGGCTTTGTTTTCATTTTTCTGTGGTAGAAATTGACCTCAATTGTCTGTTACTTTGTGTTTTTGTGAATTATTTCTCTTCTGTTTTTATTTTTTGGATTTGTACTGTGTTGGCTCTTTACACGCAGATGTTTTTCAGAAAGATTTCTCACTTTTATATCACTTTTATATCCAATAATGGTGGCATATTGTGCTTTTACCTTATTTTATTTATGCCTTATTAGATTTTTTACAACTAGTGCCCGTTTGAGCTGCACAATTAATCAAAATCAAATCAAACTTGCAATTTGATTAAATGAAATTAGCAGTTTTTGAAGAGAAATAAGTTCTTCCACAAACAACAAAATATCTTGCAAGTGAAAAAAATGCATCAAAAAGCAACAAAAAATAACAAAAAAGCAACTAAAAGCAACAAAATTGCAGCTAAAAATGACAAAAATCCAACAAAAATGCACCTTAAAGCTACAAAAATGTAACTAAAACGCAACAATAAATGACGAAAATGTACCTAATAGCAACAAATGTGACTAAAAGCAACAAAAACACGATTATAAGTCATTAAAATCCAACTAAAAGTGACTAAAATTAATCTAAAAGCGACAAAAACGCGTCTGTAAGCGACCATAATGTGACAAAGGCAAGGCAAGGCAAGTTTATTTGTAGAGCACAATTCGTACACAGGGCTTTACATAAACAGGAAAAGTTGCATTAAAATCACAAAACACAAAAAGACACACAGAATCACAAAAAGACACACAGAATCAAAGTGACAAACTTTTTTGACTTAAAGCGACATAAAGACATCAAAAACACAACTGTGATTAAAAACAACGCTGAAAGCAACAAAAACATGACTTAAAGTGAGAAATATGTTCTGAAACACATTGTTCTTTTATTAGTTTGTTAGTTCATATTGCGGGCTTTTTCTCATTTCTCCTGATTGTGTTTAAAATGTGAACTTTGAACATAAATCGTAAATCTAATGACAATTGCAAAACTGTCCAGAAAAACCCAATTACATATTTTTCCCACATCATGCAGCTCTAGAACTCGTTTGTTTTAAGCCCAGTTGTGATGCGTTCGCTGTCAGTGGTACATGAAGCTTTTCTGACGTGCGTCTTCTTCTTCTCTTGTTTCAGTCATGAGGAGGAACCCGTTTGTGTTGGACGGCTGCTGCAGGAAAGGCTCCAGAAACGCCCTCCAGGAGCTGTACAACCCGTCACTGGTGAGTCCTGCGCCCGAACACAACACGCAAACAAGATACCAGTTCAGATGATCGACTCGCGGTCCGTCTGCGTCAGAACAAACATGACAGAGGAAAAAAGAACTGTTACAGGACTGAAAAATATTAGCCTATTTCATGTAGAGTCAAGGCATAAAACTGTTATTCTGAAGAGCCAACAAGCACTCTAAAAATAAAATGTTTTTGCAAAGAACAATATAATTCTATCAAAGCCTTGGGAGACGCCAGAGTAACTTAGCTTCAGCTCCATCTACTGGCTGCAGATGGAATTGCACAATGTGTTTTTTGTTTTTCTGCGAGCAGTGCTGAGCTGTGACGCAGGTGTAATGATCAAGATTAGACTAAAAAATGTCTGGCGATGATTTATGGACTTAAAAACGGCACCAAAGATTCTCGGAGCACGTCACGCACAGAAAAACATCGAAGGAATTCAGCCGGGAGTGTTTTACCGGTCGTCAAACTAGTGTGAGCGAAGTTAAATGTAACTCCAGCTGTGTTTTTGATGATGGAACATTATTAGAACAGGGTTAAAAGAGAGTGAGTCATTTTTGTACATATTTGTCCTTACATCAATTTCCTTTGAAAGAACAAAACTCACTTTATAGACGTACAAAAGTTTGGTCTACGAATCCCACACAAAAATCTAAATATGGTAGACATTCCATAATAAAAGCAAAAGAAAATGTCAAATGCTGTAAACCGGACAAAAGTCTTAAGAATGAAGACTTTTCACTGCTCATCTGCAGCTCTTCTGACGAATGAGTGAAGCCTCTTCTCACCCACAAACGGACCTCTGTTTGGGACACAGTCTATTCATTTTAATGTAGAACAGCAGATCTTTCACCCACTTTTCAACAACAACAAGAGCAAACACCAGGAGTTTTGTTGTACCAAATACACACACACAGACTTAAGAAGAATACAGAATTTGTATAAATATTCAAGAATGCTAAAGTTAGCTGTGGGCTAAACGCTACCGCTGTGTTTTAACATCTACAGAACAATCCGTTTACTTCTCTGAGGACAGTTAAGACTCAGCTGTGACTCTACTTCAATTATTTGTGCTTAAAATACACAACATTTTCTGCTTTGAAACATATTATAAGAAAAGTTGTGTTCACTTTTGAGTTCCCTCCACAGACCACGCCCCCCTGATTAGGGATGGGACAATAAACAATAATATCATTTATCGTGATAAAAAGGGAAGACAATAATCGTTTGTGCTACATTTTGTATAATCGTGATCATCGCCAACAAAGATAATCGCCACCAGATTGTACAGAAAAAAAGCGACTTTTCCTTTATCTTCTTTTTTTCACTTATAATAAAGTACAAATATGTCAGAAGTTATTTATAATGAGTATGAGTAAGTAAGTAATGTCTTTATGTGTCACATTTTCAAACTGTCAGCAATTTTAATAACTGTCGTGATACCATTGTTAATCGCAATTATTTTGGCCGTGATAATCGTGACATAAAATTTCAGTATCGTCCCGTGCCTACCCCTGATACGACTCGCTGCCGACTGAATCTATGAATCCGACTGACGGTTTACAGACATTAATAATACTGTTAAAAAGAACGTGGATCGAGAGGCGCGTCCAAAACCCACTTCGATGTTGAAATATATTATTTCGTTTGCATCAGGAGCACCAGAATTTTTCCTAAAAATCGTTTGACGGAGATTTCTCTTTCATCAACGATCTCTGCTTTGTTCAAACACGACTTACATCTACAGCTGATGCGAAATGGCTGTTAATCACTGCAATATCGATATAAATTTGATGTTTGAATATGCTTTTTGACACACTTTAAATGAAAACTAATCTGTTCATGCATTTATCGTTTTAGTCGAACTGTGTCAGAATCAAAACCTAACACAGACAAAACAGACTAAATCAGGAAAATCATGAATAAAATCAGCCTTTTTCAACATTTTCTTTTCAAAAATAGTACATTTCTGTCAGCTGGAGCTTGGTATTACAGTATTTAGTCTGTTGTGATATCGTTCTGCAGACAAAAGCCCGTCCTCTGTCTCCGCTCGGTCTCGTCCTCTGAACGTGACGTATTTCTTGGTCTCCTTTGCCCCAAAACGCTGTACTCGGGTTCAAAGGTCAGCGCCAGGTCAGATTCTTCTCCCCGGGAGCCGTGACCTCTGGCGTTTCTCCGTGTTTCAGCCTCGTGCAAAGAACCGACGCTCAAACACACCTCGTCCCGCTTCGTAAACTGACCTCGTCGCACAGAAATGTAAAGTTTGAGGGTCGGAGTCGGTGAGAGTCTGATCTGGAGACGAAAGTGAAGCTGTAACTCTGTCGCGAGTAAACTTCTGTCGCCATGAACAAGTTTAAACCAGAGATGGGACGATTCTCGAAATGGAGGACTTTTATTTGTTAATTTATTGGTTTATTTGAAAAGGGACCAAGACAAGAACAACGTAAAACACAACATTGGACACAAAGTAGGCCTGGGCGATATGTAAAAAAAAATATATCTCGAGTTTCTTGGGGCCAGATCATGATTTCTATTTTATCACGATTCATATTCACTTTGTATTTTTCTATTGCCTTTAATAGAGCTGCACCATTTAGACCTTTGTGACTTATGTTTTAATAATAGGATTCTGTTCAAATTTACATTTTAAACACAATTTTGTCGCTTTTAGTCGCGGTTTTGTCCCATTCAGTTGTGTTTGTCAGATTTAAATGTGTCTTTGTCACTTTTAGTCGTGTTTTTGTCACTTTTAGTGGGATTTTGTTGCATTGTGTTGCGTTGTTTGTAGGTGCGTTTTCCTCTTTTGAACACATTTTGATCACTTTACGTCGCGCTTTTGTGGCTTGTTTCAGAACATGTTTGTGCAAATCCAAACTACAGTGTTAGCACTTTTTAGTCAAATCAATGCAATACATAATGGGTTCTGTTTTGGAAGAAATTATTGCACTTCAAACATCCTTTGGGATTTGTTAATTGCATCAAGTACATTGCATAAAGTCATCTGCTCAGAGGCTTCAGAGGCTAAACAACAGGAGAAAAAGTGTGTTTGAACAGACAGCTGCATTAAAGAGACAAAAAGTGAATCATGATACCACCATTTCACAAAAACAGCAGATTGTCACAGGGACCAGCTCAACATTACATTTTTATCCCTGTATTCCCCAGACCTAACACAAAGAGACACATTAGAAACACATTAAACATGAGTGCAGTGCAGCTGTTAGAGACACCATTCATTTTAATGTAGAACAGCAGATGTTTCCCCCACTGCTCTACAAGAGCAAACGCCTGGAGTTTTATTGTACCAAATATAATCACAAAGACATAGAAGAATAAAGTAGCCAAATTTGTATAAATATTCAAGAATGCTAAAGTTAGCTGTAGCTGCTGTATTTTAACATCTACAGAACAATCCGTTTACTTTTGTGAGGTCGGTTAAGACTCAGCTGTGACTTGAATTATTTCAAATCAAATCAAATCAAACTTTATTTATATAGCACTTTTCATACATAGCATGTAGCACAAAGTGCTTTACAGTGTATATTAAAAACATTCCCACACATGACCATTTCCCACCCCACCGCCTCCCACGAGCCAAGCAACCCACCCACAGTCACATACACACCTGAACACACACACACACACACACACACACACACACACACACACACACACACACACACACACACACACACATACAGATACACACCCATCTATGTGCATACACACGTATTTACACACACATACCCTAAGATACAATAGGCTGAGTGCAGATACACCAGTTGAGGAAGCACCATCAGAGGAGCCGTCTGCACCAGGAGCAGAGAGTCCGTAGCCACAGGACACAGACTCAGGGCCCCGAGGAGAGATGGGGCAAACACCAAACCTCCACCAGGGGCCCATGAGCCAGGGCTTTGTGCATAAAATACATAAAATTTGCCAGGAAGCGTATTTGAAGAGGGAAAAAGGTCAACACTTAACAGAGACATAGGACACAAAGACGAGAACAACGTAAAACACAGAGGATTGGGGACACAGAGCTCAGAGACACGTTAAACACGAGTGCAAAGCCGCAGCACGTCCACGATTGTCTCTCTTTTGTTTTGGTTTTAAACGGACAGAAGCACGTTCCACAGACCCTTCACTGAGGAGGCTGTTTTGGCGAAACATGTTTTATGAAAAGCACTTTTCAGTCTCCACACGAGGCTGGAGTCGACCCACAGACCGTAGAAAAGTCACTGGACGTCCAGAGTGTGCCATGGTGTCTGGCTCCAGCCAAATGAAGCCAATCACAGCTAGCAGTTATAGCGGCTAAAGTGGAGTTAGATGGACATTTTGGTTCCAGATGTGAGTTTGACAGAAGCAGTTACAGAGTAAAGACACCAATGGGTCACTTCCTGTTTGGATCCCAGCGGCAGCAGCTCCGGATGTCAGTGATTTTTATACTGTCTGAGTCGACCACAGCCCTGCAGTTTACAAATGGAACCGCTCAAAGGCTTTGGAGCCAAACCATTTATACATTTAAAAAACAATTTCAGAATGTCAAGTTACAAACTGTGTAATTATCAGATCAAACACCAATTGTTCAAGATTATAAGAAAATACACCTAAAGATGTTTGACCAAAAACAAATTGGATCTCAGCACTGTAATATTTTACTGAAGCACAACTTTTTATAATTCTCAAATTGGATTAACCTTGACTTGAAGCACATGGTAATGACGAGCCGCCTGACAACCACAGCTTCTCCAGGTTGTATTTCCAGTGAACAGTGATCTCTCCGTGTTAAAACGTGATCTATTTTCAACCATAAAGTGTACCACAGCACAAAAATAGTTGAAAAACAAAGTTAACCAACCCATTTTCCAAACCATAATCCTGCTCCTAAACTTAACCCGACCATAACCTTAACCACCAGTCGTTTCCAGACAAAATTATACCCTGTTCCTGGCCTTCATGACGAGGCACAGCGTTAACTTTAATCTCAAACAAAGCCTCGAGAGACTAAACTGTCATAAGATTATATCCGACAACAAATCACAATTCTTTTTATTGTAATCGATTTTGGGATAGTTTTTGGCAGTGCCTCAAAAACAGAGCTACGATGACGAGAGCATAAAGAATAAATATCAAGTGAGAGGCCAAAACTGTCAACACATCATTTATTCAGGGGCGTCGGACTGGGCTGGGGGTAAAGGGGCCCACAGCAGTGAAGGGCCCTCAAAAGCATGTTATGTTTTATTCATTTTATTCATTTTTCCACGCTTTAATCTGTTTTTGTTGTAATAAAATGTAAATGCAATGTGATTCGGTAAAGTCCTTGAGAGAATAAATACAATTATGCATCGAATCTGAGGATCCCATCACATTTAAGAAGAGGAAAATTATTCAAATCAATTCAATAAATTTTTGTAGCCAAAATAACAACAGTTTCCTCGACGGGCCACAGGTAGAAAGCAGTTTAAATAAACAATGATCAAGAGAACTGTCCTAGAGCGCCCCTGTCCTTGACTCTTCTTCTCGGCGAGGAAAAACTACAAAAAACCCTATGGGAAAAAGTAATAATAATAATAATACATTTTATTTGCAAGCGCCTTTCAAAACACCCAAGAACACTGTACATGAAAATAAGTTAGAACTACAAAGTGAGTTCATCCAGTGCAAAGAGAGTTCCTCCAGGCAAATGGAACGTCCAGGTCAAAGGTCAGGGTCGTGGGATGGAGGTCGTCACTGGAGCAGCCGCCGCAGTGTCTGAAACAAAGAGAAAAAACATGTGAACAGCAATGAACAGACCACAGTGGAACCAAAATCTTAAATATTGTTGGTGAAAGTAGAAGAACCAGAGGACAGTGTTCAGCTCCATACCTCCTCCAGCACAGCAGGGGGCAGCGGAGCTAAATCTTTAGGTTTTGATTAGTGTTCCAACTGTCCTGAGCATAAACTCTTTACAGAGGAGCGTTTAGAGCCTGGTCTTAAATGTAGACCCTCTTTAACATGAACAGGAGCTGATTCATAACAGGAGCTTGGTATAAACTCTTTACTCTAGGACCAACAATAGTCCACATTTGAGAGCGAAGTGTTCTGTTTGGATGGTACTTTACTGTCACAGCTTTGAGGTCGATGGGGCCATATCATTTATGGCTTTATAAGTCAGGAGGAGGATTTTAGATTTGATTGTAAACTCAATGGGAAGCCAGTGAAGAGACTCTAATACCAGGGAAATATGATCTCTTCTTTGAGTACCTGTTAATAAGATTGCTGCTGCATTTTGAACCAGTTGAAAGCTTTTTATAGAACTTCAAATTTGCCTAATTCTTTTGATTTAAAACTTCAATCAATCAGTTTGAGAATTAGATATCAAAAAAACCCTTCTGTACGCTTCCTCAAAATCTGGTTGAGTCCAGATTGTACAGTTTGGTGTAGGATCTACTTTAAGGCTGATCTTTATGTCTCGAAGGAGAAAAATGCATTTTAAGAAAACTGCCTTTGAAGTTACAATGTTCCAGAGAAATCTATGGATGAAGTGGATTCAATGGAACAATAAAACATCTTCAGGAGCAGATTGGACACGTCTGTTGTGTGGATGTTCAGAGAGCAGGGCCTTTACATCAGGGTTGTTCCTGTCTCCTCTTCTGCACGTTCTTTGATCAGTGTCGCCGCTTGTTTGAGGACAGACACCTCCTGAAGCTCACGGATGACTGTTATTGTCGTTCTGCTGTCGGGGATGAGCCGGACCACGGGACAGTCCTCCGTGAGTTTGTGGAGAGTTTGTGTGATGCCTCCTTGTTACATCTTAATGTGCTGAAAACTAAGGACACAGTTGTGGGCTTCCGTGGGGCACCTCCGCTCCCCTCTGCTCTGATCAGAGGCACAGATCGAGCTGGTGGAGCAGGACACATAGCTCTGTTATTGTGGACCAGAAATTGTGTTTTGAACCTTGGATTGATGTGGTCCATAAAAAAGTCCAATAGAGGATGTATTTTCCTATAAACGTATGAACACTTTGAATGTTTCGTCTGAAGTGATGACCTTGTTTTATTGCGTTTCATTGAATCGATTTAAACTGCACGGCTGCATAGTGTGGAAGCCTCTCCCTCACTGATATAGACCTGTAGTTTGGTCAAAGTGGCCAGCAAAGTGCCCAACTGCACAACTTTCTGGATATGGTTTTAGTCTATTTTTTAGTTTTAGTCTATTTTATTCTTAATCTTATGCACACACCCTGGTCTTAAATGTAGAGCCTGTGCCTCTTTAATATGAACTGGAGCTGGTTCATAACAGGATATGGTCTTAGTCTATCTTAGTCTATTCTATTTTATTTTATTCTTAATCGTATGCATGCCTCTTTTGTATATTTTATTCATTGTTTTATGTTGCACCTTACGCCGAAGCAAGTTCCTGTGTTAGTGAATTTTGACACTGACAACGGCGATTCTGAAAAGTCTCAGGGGCACGACAGGCTCAGCCGGGAGGCAGGTGCATGTGGCAGGTGCAGAGAAAGGCCAGGCCATTGTCAGTTCCCAGGACCGTCCTCTTAAGGCAGAGTTTGAACTTTTTCCTTCTGGACGGCGCTACATAGTTCCGAGTTGTAAAACTAAAAGGCTGTGAACTACATTTATCCCGGCAGCCGTGAAGCTCCTTAATGGCTCTTAGCACTTTGTAAATCTGCACTTAGGACTTTTGCACATTAGTGATTTAAGTTGCCATTTTGCACTTTCAGGGAAGTGTGATTCTGTGTCTGTATTTGTTGTATCTGTATGTTCATTTTGTTTTTACATTGTCAATAAAGACACACTGAACATTGAAGCAAACTGACCAAAAGAACCCCAAAATGTAGAGAGTTTTTCCTGTAGTGTCTCACCTTAAATACAATGTCACCTTTTTCCATTGAAATAGTTGATGTTACATGACCATTTATATATTTTAAATGGATCATTATGAAATCTGAGTCATTTGCTTTGGATAAACAAAAATAATGACAAAAAAGTGACACATGCAGTAGTTCATACCTGCATGAATCATTTGTCTTGGAGTCTTCATAAACATTTAAACAGAAGACGTTCATAATCAAGAAGGGACTTTAAATCTGGAGTCCGTGTTTGTTTGTTGTTTTTGCTCGAGCTGGTTTTTTTTCCCATCATTTTCTGAAACAATAAAACTTAATGAATGTGTGAAGTTTGCCAAAAGTGCACTCAGTCGACTCCAGACGCTGCCAACACGCAGTCGGAGCCAGCGCTTTCAAAGTTAATGATCTGCTATTTTTAACGGATTTCTCTAAATATGAGGTCGAATTAACACTTCATAGATCTGCCGTTTGTTTGTGAATGGAGCGGGTCAGAAAAATGACAAAACGCTGATGTTGCAGACTTTTTGGGCGTGTTTTTGAGAGAGAATTTATGAAGGTTGGAGGAAACAAACGTGTCCAATCTGCTCCTGAAGATGTTTTATTCTTCCATTGAATCCACTTCATCCATAGATTTCTCTGGGATATTGTAACTTCAAAGGCCGTTTTCTTCAAATGCATTTTTGTCCCTCGAGACATAAAGATCAGCCTTAAAGTAGATCCTACACCAAACTGTACAATCTGGACTCAACAAGATTTAGACCAAACACACAAGGATTTGTTGATATTTAATTCTAAAACTGATTTATTGAAGTTTGAAGTCAGAAAAATGAGGCGAAATTTGAATTTTTAGGACAATTTTCAGTCCAATCTTGTTTACGTAAAAACTAAATAAGATAATATATGTACAAAATGAACCAGGAAATTTAATTCCGGTTCAGTCCATTTTTCAGATTTAAATGTCCCACATATGGGCAATTTTGGCCAATTTTACACAAAAAATGAAATGCCTAATTTCTATATTTCACAAAAACATGACATGATGAAAATCTTGTAATATATCCACACTTACTAATTTATTGTCTTTAACAAGAACGTATCTCCTAATTTATCATCGTTAAGAAGAACATAAGTGGATATAACTAAAGAAGACATAATGAACGTTGTTGGAGTGACTTGTAACACTTTTTTTTTTCTTCTGACATTTATGTGACTAAACTACAGGAGAAGTTTACAATTGATATCTTTAAATATAAGATCTGTTTCCTTTTCACCTGCAGCGTCTCACCTTAAACTATTTTGTAAAGAGTTTAAAACCAGTTTAATAAAATATGTGCCATATTTGACCCGGCAACGACAGTCCTTTTGCCAAATGAGAAAAAAACTACAAATCACACAGAATTGAAGTAAAATGCAACGACAAACAGAATACAATCAGCGCTCACAAATCTGTGTTTCCTTTGGCCACTTTTTGAATGTATTTATTTGATCATGGACATTGCACAAAATGACATGAATCTTATAGAAAGAAAACATGTGCAAGGTTTTCACACAAATGCTAGATTCCCTGAACAGGTCGTCACAATTACTTCTTTTTTTTCTGACGGCTTCAGGCTCATTGTTGTGGCGTTTGGAAGCATTTAGTTCACACTTTTCTTTGTTTGATTCTCGCTGCAGCAGACGCTCGCCTCGTCCTCAGGTGTTTGTTTTCATTCTGACGTTCATTATTTCCCCAAACTGCGCTGTTAAAACTGCCAATAAATCACACAACGCTCAAGAAAGAAAAGGAGCGTTACAGAAAACAGTTCCTCGGTCTCCAGTGTTAGAAGGAGCTGCACGTTTCTCCGTCAAAGCTGTGAATGAAAACTGCCACTTTTACGATTCAGATTAACAATTCAAATCCCATTCTTCGGAGTAAATCTGCATCTTCGGGAAAAGCTGAATCTTTTACCGTCCTTTAAGCGACGGTGACTGCGATAAAACATTGAAAGTGTCAGGATTCTCTGGAGTTTTCAGCAGCGATTTGAACAAAAGCCGAAGCTCAAGGCTCAGACGGAGAACTGAGAATGCGATTTAAAGTCTCTCTGGCAGGTTCGACGACACATTTTGTTAAAACGTAGTGAACAGGATTATATTTAAGATTTTACTAAACATTTTGGTCTTCAGTTTGTTTTTGTGAAGTTTATAATGTCACTTCCTGGTTGGAATTTGACATAGATGTAATTCTACAACTGTTACCTAGCAACCAGACTGTAAACACGGGCCAAAATCGAGATATATTGCACTAGAGTTAGGAATTTACAATAAATAATACTCGATAAGATCTTTATTTTGATGAATGATGGTTGGAACGGTCAGAAAAACGTCAGTTATGTTTAAATTGTTCTTGTATTTTCAACAGTGCGTCGCTTTTTGATGACATCACAGAGGGATTTCAGCTCTACTTCCTGTCATTTTAAACTTTTATTCTTCAAAATTTCCTCACAAACTGCAACTTGGCTGATGTGACTATGATAAATATTTACCACAGGTGCCCTCCCACCAAATTAAATCATAATTAGACAAACATGAAAACCTGTCATATAAACGTTAGATATGTAGACTGGAGTTTTATCTGAATGTGGGCAAACTAAATCTCACCAGCACTGGATCTGTTTCAATGAAGAGAAAACAACAACTGCTGTATTTGATTTAATTGTGAAAAATAAAGGGCAAAAAGTTTTACCAACATTGCTCTGCTCTGATCAAACTCTAAAGCTCTATCCCAGGTCTAAACCAGGACTGAAAAAATTGTGGCACTTGGTGAAACACAGCATACATTTCATTTTCAAACCCATTGGCTGAGTTTAAGTGGCTGAACTATGAAATTAAATTTAAAAAATGTATAAGAACTACATGTTTTTGAATGGCCCTCCTCACAGCTGGTGTTTTATGTGTGTATTAATGTAAAAACTGATAATGCTTTATGAGTGGAGAGTCCACAAAGCTCTGTGCACTCAGCTCCTCTTGGCCTCGTTTGATCAGTGAAACGCAGTGGTTTTGCTTCAGAGGTAAAACTTGTGTTAAATGCACACGAGGCTCATGTGTGGAGCTGTTACCTGGATCCACAAACATCTGTCCAAGGCTTCAGAGACTGAAACACACAGTTTAGAGACGAACACCTCTTTGAGCACACACTGTACGACCGCAGCTCCTTTAAAGGGCCCATGTCAGGTCGGGCTGCTCATTCAACCAAAATGTAGTTCAGTTAAACATATTTCAAAATTAGCTAAAATTCTTTACAAATTTTACACAGTTTTTTGCAATTTTTAGCTTTTTCCATTTTACTTCCCGGTTGTAAATGATGACATCACACTAGGAAATTACCATAGCAACAACACTGTAAACTGGGCCAAAACTCATCTAATGTCACATTTTTTTGATTTGACAAAATAAATGTGAACACCTTTATTTTGTTGAATCAATGTTTCATAAAAGTAGGGTCATAAAAGTAGTTTATTTTGTGTAAATGATGCATAACCTTTGTCTCCCCAGCGTGATGTCATCAGTCTTTTTACTTCCTGTATTTTTCAACGGCTTTTTCAACTTTTCTCCACGAACAGTGACCTGATTGGTGTAAAACTATAATTTATATTTACAACAGATATTAATACACTAAATAAAGTCAAAATTAGAAAATCATACAAACCTGTCATACGCACTTTAAGCCCACAGCACCTCCTAAACACTTCTGTGGAGCCGAGCTATGAGCTGCCACTCTGGTCAGAGCGAACAGGGTTTAGATTTGAAGTTTTGACTGTGGAGAATCTCTTCGATGAGTCACTTTTGGCCCATCGAGGCAACTGTTGTTGTGATTTAGGGCGCTTCAAAAATAAATTGAATTGAAATGGAATTGAAAAAGCCTTAAAGCAGTGTCTGTGCTGAATGACTGAGCTTCATGTTGGGCGGTGGGACACGTGCTCCTGTGGCCTGGTACTTCAGTCAGTAAAGCATGAGGCTCTTAATATCAGGGTCATGGGTTCCAACCTCATGTTGGGTGCACATTTTAAATTACTTGTAGTGATGACATTTAAATACATGGAGCCCATATATGTTTGGTTTTCATCCTTTTTTAGGGACATTACATTGGTTTACCGTTTACCGTTTTCCATTTCCTGGAACTCAACCTTGACCACACACTTTCAATCCAGTTTAAATAAACAATGTTCAAGAGAATTTAGCAAATGGATAACTGTCCCAGAGCGCCCCTATCCTTGGCCCTTCTTCTCGGCAATGAAAAACTAAGAATCTCTCGGAGAAGGAGAGATCCTACTCCCACGAACGAACAGACTGCAGATGAACCAGGACTGACACATCGACTTGGACCAGAACCACTCAAGAGGAAGGAAGGTTGTAAACGCACTTCCGTTTGACAAGAACTCTGTTAAAACTAATGACCAACGAGGGAAAAGTCTCTCGCTAAAACATTATATAAAGTAGATTGAATTGAGTAAAATGTTTAATGAACACGAGCAGCAACAAGTCAACAAGATTTCCTGAGGCCTGAAAACATCTTTTTAGTCCGAATAGAACTTATTTTCTGTTGAGCTCATCTGCACGGAAACAAGATGGCGGTGCCCACGACAACTTCATGAATAAGGCGAATATTAACTATAAAAACTTAAAGCAAAACAAAAAACGTGTATCTTTTGGTGACAAATTGAACCCTGTTGATGTATAATAGTCCTCCGCTGCTGTTTAAAATGAAATAACAACAATGAGAAGTAAGATTTTGCACTTTTAACAAGTTTAGTTTAGTTAATTTGAGCTCATGCAAGATCAATAATCGATAATTAACAAATATAAAGTATAAATAAACAAGTTCCACTGCAATAATGTACAGTATTAATAAATAAAAACATTTAAGCCGGCTTGAAGGGGAGTGAGAAGAATTAAGTTAGTTCTTGAGCATTCATTAAAGGTCCCATAACATGCAAACAGTTATGGGACCTTTGGGAAAAGTTTTAACCTTCCTACAGTGCTATTTGGGCCTCGTATGTTGTGCCCAAAGTGGTTTTTTGATTGATTCCCGCATGTTTTCACTAGAGAACTGTCTTTTCCGTCCCCCTCGGCTGAGCAGGCAGACGGGGGCTCCTCACTAAGATGACGCGCTTCACAAGGATGATGCGGTCCAGGTCAGATCCAGGACGTAGGACTCAGCACGACGCACAGTCAGGACGGATAAAATGTTTATTCAGTGTTTGTGTATCGCTGTTTACCGGAGCACACGGCGCATGCGCACTATCTCCGCTCTGGCTTGGAGGCGGGGCGGGGCGCGCGGGTTGGGCAGCGAGGCAGCCTGCTCTCTTCGGGGGTCAGATCTCAGAGTGAGCCGTTTGCTTTTGCAGGAGGGGGGCCAGTCCAAGAAATGGGTGTTTTTTGGAAACTGTTATGTTATGGATATTGCACAACGCAAAATCTTATCAACAAAGCCCTTAGAATAGACTGTGTAAAGGGCAAAATAGCAGAATATGGGACCTTTAAGTAAATTATAATCAGGAATCTAACGTTTAAATAATGTAATCAGAGGATGGATTACTGGACTATTATAAAGCAGTAATGGGTCACTAATCAGACTAAACTTATCCGACCAGCACGTCTATTTCAAATGCATTAGATCCCATTCCTTCTCAGAGCTCCAGCGCGCGGGGCAGAGGTGTCCGGAGCCCGTCTCTGCGCCCGTCCTTGAACGTCCCGCGGTGCGTTCGGGCCGGTGTTTGTCAGAGCGGACGTGCGTTTCAGATGGATGGGCCGTTCCGCGCACCGACCGGCGCTGCGGGTATTTCAGGAGCGTCGCGGTTGAACGGAGCGCCGCCACGAGTCACAATAAATGATTTAGCGGCGCGTTTATGGCCCATCCGTCACTCGGGAGCCGCTCGCAGGAGGTGAAGGTGGGGACGAGTCGCCACAAACCCATCGACTTTACATTCTGCTGAACTCACTTCTGGAATCGTGTCGTTTCCTCCTCAGAAACACTCTGGAGTTATGTGCTTCTGTCACGTTTGCCTCCTGCGGATTCTTAAACTCTTCCTGTGTTTATGACAGAACACCTTCATTCTAAAAGCTGGTGCAGTTCTATACTTTAGCTCCAGTGCATTTCAATGGGAGAGTTAGCGTTAGCCTCCAAACATCGCAGCTGATATTGAACAATTTGATCTAATATCAGTGTCACACGATGTTTGTCGCTGATATTTTTTCACAATAAATACTATCTCGACTTATTGTTTCAATGCACTAGTGCGGAACTTTTTCTTCTTTTTTTTTTGGCACTTTTGAACATTTGAGCTTTTAAAGATTGAATAATTAACACATAACAATGACTGCTGCAGTGTTTCATTCTGTTAATTTGATCACAGCTTATAGTTTTAAATTTCATAGTTTAGTTTAGTGTAGTGTTTCGTTTAGTTTTTAATTTAGTATAGTTTAGTGTTTAGTTTCATTTAGTGTTTAGTTTAGTATTTAGTTTAGTTTTAGTTGAGTTTTTGGTTGAGTTTATTTTAGTTTAGTTTACTGTTTAGTTGAGTTTAGTTTTTAGTTCATTTTTAGTTCAGTTTAGCTCAGTTTAGTTTTTAGTTTTGTGTTTAGTTTTGTCTAGTTTTAAGTTTATTCTTTAGTTTGTTAAATTTAGTGTAGAGTTTAGTTAAATTTAGGTTTGGTTTGTCGTTGAGTTAAATTTAGTTTGGAGTTAGTTTAGTTTAGTTCAGTTTAGTGTTTAGTTAAATTTAGTTTAGTTTTTTAGTTAAATTTAGTTTAGTTTTCAGTTTGTAGTTCAGTTAAATGTAGTTTAATTGCGTTTTCAGAGACAGTTTATAAAACACATTCATCGTATCAGGAGCGATGCAGTGCACCAGGTTGTAACACTTAAATTAATTTAAATGACTCCAGTGTGAGCTCATGTTTTGTTTTGGCCGATCGGCTGCACAAAGAACTCAAAGAATCTAAAGTAATTTAAATTTACAACAAACTGTCTGTTTAAGCACAAACCCATGAGAAAACAGCGCCGTCTCGTTTGGTGCTGTTCCTTTTCATATTTAAGTGTCTAAAAACTAGAAGCACATTTGCCTTCCGTCTCATTTCACTTCAGACACGACACTGAAATCTAACCTGATAGCGTTAGCGCCGTAGCGTTAGCCTCCGCCCACGTGTTCATTATAAAGTCTGATCTGGGCTATTTTTAGCCGAGCCGCGTCCGTGATCGACGGCTCCGTCTCTGCATAATTTAATCTATTAATCTAAACTCTTAAACGCTGCAATAAAGTCGTTTTATCCTAACCCAGAGCTAAAGACGTGGCGTGTCTGAAAACTGATTTATTACAGAATTAATTGGAACACTAATTAAAAAACCCAGAGGCAGAATTGTACAACGTTTTGACAGAAGTTTAAAGCGAGTGAAAAACGCTGCAGCAACAATATGAACCGAAATGACGCGCAAATGATTATTAATCTTGATTTGAGTATTTTTGATGCATTTTTGTGATGTATTTTCGGTCCTTTCATGTTTATATAATTAGATTGATGCATTCATTTTCTCGCACCAGTGTTTGTTTTGCGAGTCCAGCCCCATTCCATTGATTTGAGTGTGAAGTATTTATACAATACGATCAAATACAGCTTGTACTTTGGTAACAAATGTGTTTTTTGTGAATGGTTCTTCTGTCCAAGTGGGAGCAGTCTATTTCTGTCAAATAAAACACTGAAAGTACAAGGAAAGGCAAATATATTCGTATAGAAAGTAATTCTTGATTTACAAAAGCTGCATTTAAAGGCACTGTACCGGGTTTTTACAGTTTCACTCCTGATTTTTTGCTTGTAATAAAGTCTGTGTCGCTCCAGCTCAGATTTATTGTAAAAGCATCTATTCAGGGGAAAATGAGACCACAACTTTTACTCTGCATCTGTTTATTCACCTTATTCCAGAAGTTGCCGTACGTGCCGCCATCTTGTTTCCGTTGTAGTTTACATGGAACAGAACAGAAAATAAGTTCTACTCGACTAAAAAGCCGTTTTCAGACCGCCCAGGAAATCGATGCGTTGTTGACTTGTTGTTGCTCGTGTTCATTAAACATTTTACACAAATCAACCTACTTTATGTTACATTTTAGCGGTGAGACTTTTCCCTCGTTCGTCATTAGCTTTAACGGAGTTCTTGTCAAACGGAAGTGCGTTTACAACAAAAGTGTGTATCTGTGGCAAAAAGCGGCAAAAGTGGGCGGGGCAGAATAAGGTGACTAGAGCGTTTCATTCAACGAGAAGCGGCATTAGCATGCTAATGTTAATTTTATCGCTCTGGGCTCAGAGTCTGGTGAAAAGTGCTTAAACTCCTGGAAGTGAATATTTATGATGCTGGGATTGCATTAGGAATGTGAGATACATGAGACTCGTGTAAAGACTTTAACATCAACTAGTTCTGCTTTTCAAAAGTAAAAAAAAAAAATCAGGTACAGGGCCTTTAAAGTGCCTATGACAGGTTGGATTACTCCTTTAATGCAGTTAATATACATAGATTTCAAATTCTGCAAAATCTTCACAAATTTCACCCCAGTTTAGCTAATTTTTTTAGGTTTTTAATTTTACTTCCTGGTTGTAAATGGTGACATCACAGTAGGAAATTACCAAGACTTCATCCTGTACACTGCACCAAAACTCCTCTAATGTCACAGATTTTTTTAATTTGACAAAGAAAAATACATGTGAACACTTTTTCTTTTGTTGAATTAATTTGTGTAAATTATGCATAACCTTTGTCTCCCCAGTGTGATGTCATCAGTTTGTTTACTTCCTGTAATTTTCAACAGATTTCTCAACTTTTCTCCACAAACAGCGACCTGATTGGTGTAAAACTATAATTTATATTTACAACATTTAATACACTGAATAAAGTCAAAATTAGAAAATCATGAAAACCTGTCAAACGCACTTTAAGTCACAAAACAAACGCATAAAATCATAGTCATCATCATAAAATGTACCGTAAAAGGTCAAAATGCATGTAAACCCTTTCAGTCTTTGTCCATTTGATCAATCACAAAACAGGGCCGTAACACCAAAGTCTGGGCCCCAGGTACGTACCGTCTCAGTGGACCCCGAATACATAAGTTTTGTATAAGATTTATTTATCCCAGAAAATGTAATTATTGTTATTTTTTCCCCATTCATTATTTCTAGAACATACACCATATATGTTTCTGCACCTAACAATAACTCACTGATTTAAAGAATATTGTATAACTATTATGGTACTGTACTGTTTGTTTTTACAAACTACCAATTTCACGAATGATTACCTTAAAGTACATGCAGACTGCAGTTGTTTTAATTGTTATTTAATTGTCGTAATTATTAGCTTAATTTGTTAGCAACTTGGCTAAAATATGAGCAATGTTTGATGAGGCGCTCAGATCTCAGGTCTGTCATGGACTTTACTCAACAACGCATTTTATTACAACAAAAATAGATTAAAGTGTAGAAAAATGCAATCCATCACATACTTTGAGGCCCCTGACGCCCCTGCCGCTCCTGCCGCTCCTGCTCAAGTTCAAGTCACGACGTGCAAGTTCTCCTCAGAATGTGTAAAACGTCGAGCTGTAAATAGAATTCTTACCGATCTTTAGTGTATTTATTTTAACTTGTGTATCGATTCTATTTTTGATATGTAGAATTATGTCTTAAAATCACATTGAAAATTCAAATGAAATGAAGTGTAAAATGACAACTGCAATTAAGGAATATTTTAGTGTTTGACTTAAAGAATCATTTCTACTGACCTTTAAGACTTTTTAAATACATTTTAAACCAAATAACGTTTAAAATACAGGACTGAAGGCCTCTAGACAGAGAATATTTATGATTAAGTGTATTATTAATGAAATTCTGACAATGTTTTTGACATTTTGATTTAATAACACCACTGTCTTTGTTATAAAAGGTGTGTTTTATCTTTAGTCCAGACAATCAAAATACAAGTAATTCCTTTTTTTTATAGCCGACTAGGATCATTCTTGGCAGCTCTTTTGTAAAGCTTCTTCTATTCTTAATAATATTCTGGCTCTTATATCACATCCATAGAAGGACTCCTCTTTGGGTCAGGCCTCATTTGCATATCAAAGGGTCATATTTGCATAATGTGACTCATACTTATATAAAGGAACATAATGGAACACCTTTGGGTTTAAGTGAACTCTGACCAAAGCTCCAGGTCACAGTGAGTTTAATTAAAACGAAGCGCTCATTAGTGAAAGGATGGATGCATGGACGAGGAGGTTGTGGGTTCGATCTCCAAAGGCAGCAGGTCCGCCCTTTGACCACGTGTCCACTGGTTCAGTGTAGAGATGGAAACTGAAGTCATTTCTCACAAAAAACAGACTTGACCTTGACATAAAGCTCTGTATTTTCACTGATGCTAACTTATGTGTTGAGCCGTTAGCAAAACAAAGCTAGCAAAGCACGTAAGCATCAGCTGTTTCCTGTTTATCGACGCACAGCACTCACTTTGACCCAAAATGTGATATTTCCAGGTCATAATCATCTAACATTATCCAAAGCCAAAGCATTACATTGTTAGTCACATTTTACTCACTTTTATTCATGTTTGTGTCACTTTTAGTCACGCTTTTGTAACATTTTTGTTGTTCCTAGTCACGTTTTTATCATTTTTAGTCATGCTTTTGTTGCATTTTTATCGCTGCTAGTCACGTGTGTCGTTCCTAGTGATGTTTTTGTCGCTTTTAGTCCAGTTTTTGTCACTTTTATTCATGTTTGTGTCACTTTTAGTCATGTTTTTTTTTTCTTTTTCCAGTGCTAAAGTAAAAGTACTGTATTTAAGTAAAGTACAGATGCCTAAAATTGTACTTAAGTACATTTTATAGTGTGAACGTTTTACTTTTACATTTGACTGCAAGAATCTGCACTTTCTCCACCACATTTTAACTGCACTGAACAGCACATTCTGTTTGGTTTGAGGGGGTTATACTTTAATAAGTTAAATAAGATGAAAATCAGACTAAACCAAATAAAAGTTGTTGTTTTTTAAATCAGTATCATATTTCCAGAGACTAAAACTTTGCCACCAGAGTTAGCAAGACAAAGCTAGCACACATTAGCATTGGCTGTTTCCTGTTTACGACGCACAGCAGTGTATACTGCGGCCAACTCTGTCAGTGTGTCTTATTTACTTAAGCTTTATCCACATCTCAGAGCCACAAACCTTCACTTTACTAAACGTCTTTTTATGAATCGGAGAGATTCGCATCAGCCGCATGAAGAAAAAGTACCATTCAGGTATGATTTATATTATTATTTATGAATAAAACACTGGTCATGTTTGGGTGACGTCAGCTGCACCTAGTGGACCCCTGTGGGCTGGACCCCTGTGGGCTGGACCTCTGATGGGAACACAGCCCACCGTAAACAGCCTGGGACGCTCCGTGTGAACCGTTCTGAAGGACTAGGTCTAGTCACAACACGCCTCAGTAACATGTGACTGCTCCTCCACGTCCAGAGGAGCAGCTGAGCTCCTGGACGCCTCTCTCTGGAGGTGTTTTGGGCATGTCCCACCGGGAGGAGGCACCAGGGTAGACCCAGGACACGCTGCAGGGACTATGTCTCTCTGAGGCCTGGGAACACCTTGGGATCCCCCTGGAGGAGCTGGAGGTGATGTGTGTGGAGAGGGAAGCCGGGAGTCCCTGCTCACACTGCTGCCTCCGCGACCCGGCCCCGGATAAAACAGACAAAAATGGATGTGACGCTGTAAAGACTTAAAACAAACAAGTTCTGTTTTTCATGTTTGGCCCCTTTCAGTAACAAACTTCAGTATCTTCCTCCTGTCCAAAGCCAGTGCGTTACATAAAGAGAGGTTTAAAAGCTGAGGACAAACAGGAAGTAGTTTCCTGTTGACTTTAGCTTTAGCCACGTCTCAGACACAAACTTGGAATCACAAAACGTCTTTTTGGGAATCGCTGACATCCAGCTGAAACATGTCACTGTGAACGCCCAAAACTATCTAGAAAACTGTCCCTAAATGTGTGGGATCTTTGTGAAACCCCAACCACAACATTTTAGACCAAAAACCCCGCAGTTCTGAGAGCGAAGGAGAAGGTATGTGAGAAATGTGTTTGAGAAGAGAGCCGTGGTGTACTCAGCGACAGCACACGCCCCGCAGAGCACACACCGCCTTCAATGGGACCAAACATCCAAGAGAGACATGGAAAATCCCACCGGAGCAGAGCGCGAGCGGGACGGGCGCTCTGCTGACTCTGAGAAATGTGCTTCTGTTGGAAAAGTCAGAGACGCTTTAAAGGCCCTGTATTTAGAATTCACTCTTTCTATAAATACTTTGATTGCTGTTATTTTGACATTCACAACATATAATATAGAACAGAACTTGAAGCAACTATTTAAAAGTACAGAATATAGGAATAATTACAAAGACAAAACATATTTAATCATCATTTATAATAAAGCAAAGAGTGTATTGTGATTTGTATTCATTAAATATAGGCATTCCAGCCCTTGTTGTGATCCTCTGCTGGAGCATTCAGGAGTTTATTTGTTTAATTTGTTCATTTGAAGAGGACAGTGCATAATGAATACACGGACAATGTGTGAATCTGCCGGATTTAGCATGAAGCCCGTCTCCATCCGTCCGTCGTCCTCGTCACAACAAAATTAATCTCTACAGTAGACCAATACCTTGATTTTCCTCCAGTGCTGGGGAACACTAGTGTGCCTTGAAAAAATGTCAAATTGGAGTTAACAGGTTCAGAAATGCAGCTGTAAATAACTAATGTACCTTTTTGGATTGTCCCGAGCAACTTCTGCACCAAAACAGAACGCAAAACCACCACTAATGCCAAATTTAAAGCACCAAACAGTAACACAAACATGATTTGGCTCATTATATGCCATATTTTATCAACTAAACGGTCTGATTTGGTCATGTTTTTGAAGGTGGTGTGCCGTGGTGTCTTTTAAACCCAAAAAGTGTGCTGCAGCTAGAAAAAGGTTCAAAAACACTGGACTAATACATATGTCATCATCACAATGAAAGGATAAGAACATTACATTACATTCATTCATTTTCTACCGTTTGTTCCCGTTTGCGGATGACTCGAGCCTGTCCCAGTGACTTTGGGCTTTGGGCGGGTACAGCCTGGACAGTGGCAAAAAATTGTCTTGATTTTCTTGGGGCCAGATCATGATTTCGATTTTATCACGATCCATGTTCATTTTGTTTTTTTCTATTGTCTTTAACAGAGCTGCACCATTTAGGACCAGTGCCATTAAGATTAGATTTGCGATTTAGGTTTGAATAATACGATTCTGTTTTATTGCTATTTAGTTTTTGTCACGTTCAGTTGTGAGTCTTTGTCATTTTTTGTCACGTTTTTTTTACGTTTTGTCGCTCTTGAGTTAACACAACTCGAGTGATAAAAACGTGAAAAAAACGTCATGTTCGCAGGCGCGTTTCGGTTGCTTTTGAGCGCATTTTTGTCACTTTTGGTCATGCTTTTTTTTTGCATTTTTTTGCTTTTTGTGTCGATTTGGTTGAATTGTGCAGCCCTAAACAAGGTAAATAAAGTCATCTGCTCAGAGACTACAGAGGCTAAACAACAGGAGAAAAAGTGTGTTTGAACAGACAGCTGCATTAAAGACAGAAAAACAATGAATCACGAGACGTCGATAGCAGATTTTCACAGGGACCAGCTCACAATTCCATTTTTATCGCTGTATCGCCCAGACCTACTCCACCCAGAGAGATTGTGTGTCCGGCATTCGAACCCACGATCTCCTTATTGGGAGGCTCTAACCGCTCTGCCACCGCGCACCCTGAACATTACAAAATA